>JAJEKB010022016.1:0-41181 GCA_022393335.1 Macrotrachela quadricornifera | reverse complement strand
TATCTAAAAATCAAAATAATTCGAAACAATTAAATTATAATGAAATAAATAATAAATATGAAAAATTACAAAAAAATTCAATGTATAATCTGTTTATCACATGAAAGATGTTATTTAGTTATTTCTTGTAATCATATATGTTGTTGTTCAATGTGCCATGATCATATTGAATCTATTTAGCGTATTTTTTTTTATTGAAAAAATTAAATTCATTATTTAAATGATTGAAATAAATTATAATACGAGACAAATAGATTTTTTTGCTAAATTGACAACAACCACTAATAACCAAATACCTGGATGAGAAAAATACATCGAAATATGATATGTTAATGTAATTGATTTTAAAGTGAAAAAAAAAGACAGACAGAAAGAGAGAAGAACGAACACAAGACTAATTTTAAAAAGTAACGATAATATAATGTCTATGTTTATTTTTCTATGATAATAATGTTCGTGGACATTTTTTTATTAATTCGTCAACAACAGCTGGATCATTCAATGTTGATATATCACCAAGATTATGAATATCAGGTTCAACAATTTTACGTAAAATACGTCGCATAATTTTTCCACTACGAGTTTTTGGTAGATTTGGTGCAAAATGTATTATATCAGGATGAACATGTGCACCAATTATATCACGTACAGTTTTAATAAGGTCTTTTCGAAGTGAATCTGATTCTTCAACATTATCTTTTAATGTAACAAAACAATACATTCCTTGGTTTTTCTTTGGATCAGGAAAACCAACAACTGCTGCTTCAGATACACCATAATGTTGGACAAGAGCAGATTCAACTTCAGCTGTACCTATATTATGTCCGGATATAACCAGAACATCATCCTAAAGAATTTCAAAAAAAAATATTTTCAAAAATTTATTTTTTTTGGTTTTCTTCTACGTACTACTCGACCAGTTATCCAATGATAACCATTCTCTTTTATTTCACATCCATCACCAGAAAAATAATAACCGGGATATGGTTTAAAGTAAACATCAACAAAACGTTCATGATTACGATAAAGACTACGTGCTTGACCAGGCCATGAATCTCGAATACATAATTCACCTTGATTAGGTGGTTGTAATGGTTGTCGAGTATTTTTATCTAATAATTCACTTTGAATACCAAAAAATGGAAGTGTTGCCGAACCAGCTTCTAATTCCCAAATATTTGGAATAGGTGTTAACATAAATCCACCTGTTTCAGTCTATTATTATAAATAAAATCTATTAATTGTATAATTAAAAATTCAAACAAATTTTACCTGCCACCATGTATCAACAATTGGACATCGACTATCACCAACAACTGTATGATACCATCTCCATGCTTCAGGATTAATTGGTTCACCAACTGTACCTAAAAGTCTTAATGATCGACGATTTGTTCGTGTAACAAATGAATCATCATGTGCCATTAATGAACGAATAGCTGTTGGTGCTGTATAAAATATATTTATCTGATGTTTATCAATAATATTCCAAAAACGAGATACACCTGGATAAGTTGGAATGCCTTCAAAAACTACCGTTGTTGCTTGATTAGATAATGGTCCATAGACAACATCTATTTATATATTTTATTTAAAAAAAAAATTAATTTTTCTTATGAAAAAAATTATTTTAACTTACATGAATGACCTGTAATCCAACCAACATCAGCAGTACACATATAAATTTCACCAGGCTTATAAGCAAATACATATTTAAATGTTAAACTTACATATGTCAAATAACCACCAGTTGTATGTAAAATTCCTTTTGGTTTACCTGTTGAACCACTTGTATAAAGCTTAAATGAATAAATAAATATTATAGTTCAATACAATATATAACTTACAATAAATAATGGATCTTCTGCATTCATTTTTTCTGGTTCACAATTATCATCAACTTTTTCTAATTCTTCATGTACCCAAAAATCTCTTCCATTTGTCCATTCAAGTGAATTACGTTGTTCTACACAATCATCTTTTAATTCTGGCATACCATGATTTCTTTGGAAGACAAGAACAGTTTTAACTGTATTATCACATTGGCTCATTGTTAAAGCTTGATCAATTTTACTTTTTAATGATATACATTTTCCACCACGTACACCAAAATCACTTGTTATAACTAATGATGAATTACAATCAGATATACGTTCAGCTACACTATTTGAACTAAAACCACCAAATACAACGGAATGTATTGCACCAATACGTGCACAAGCAAGTAATGCTACACATGTTTCAACAACCATTGGCATATAAATTGTGACACGATCACCTTTTTTAATTCCATGTTTTTTTAAAACATTTGCAAATTTTTTAACATCACGTAAAAGTTCACCATATGTCATATGATGTCGTGTTTCTGTTGGTGTATCTGGTTCAAATACAATTGCTACTCGTTGAGCTATACTAGGATCTTTTATTATATGTCGATCGAGACAATTATAACAAACATTTATTACTCCATCTTCATACCATTTGATATCAACACCACGTTCTGTACGATAATCAAATTCAGTATTTTTTATTATAGTTGGAAATTTATACCAATCTAAACGTTCAGCTGCCATTTTCCAAAAACTATTTGGATCTTTAATTGATAATGCATATAGACTTTTGTATTCATCAAATGTTTGAATTATATCTGGTAATGATGATTTATCCCAAATTGTACTATTATTTATTGATGATGATAACGAAGTCATTTGAATTTAAAATATGAACAATTAAACACAAAAATGACGTCTAGAATATATCAAAATATATATAAAATAAAAGGCAACAGATGTGTATTGTGTATTCATTTTTATTTTAACATGTAGAGATAAATAAAAAATTATCTTCTTTATAAAAATGTCTTCTAATAAATATAGTTAATATATTATTTTAGGTCACTTTATACAATTCTCGACGACATCTATTTTCATCGGTCAAAGAAAAAAATTAAAGGTGAAGGAATCATATATCGCATCTAATATATATCCTAAGAAATATGTATATATCGATCATGACGACGACAATAACAAAATGTCGCATGGTGCACTATTTATTTTTTCTCTTTCCTCTCATGAAAAAAAAACCGAAAAAAAATGACTATAAATCGAATATATATATGCTTGTCAACAGGCAACATAAAAGAACGCAATTACCACCTTGTCGTATTAAATTAAAATGAAGAAAAATATTTTTTATATGCATATAATCAATTCTAATCTCATTGAATTTAGAGAATTTATCATCCATAAAATAATAAAAGAAGAATAAGTTTTTTTTGTTGCTATTTTTTATATAATAATAGTTTATACAGACAAGATGAGGACGACGACAGAATGGCGAACTTTCTAATCAAATATATTCCTCTTTTTTTCCCCCACACATGCATGACACACCATGCTCACACAACTCTCATTCGTTGACTTGAGGAACGGGAAAAAAAAGAGAGAACAGATAGCAATACGAATCAACCTACTTCTTAGTTCTCTTTCGTCTTGCTTACATATTGAAAGCATATAATCAATCCTATATATATTTTTTTTTCTTCTTTTGTTGTTTTATGTTCTTAAAGTTGTTCTACAACGATTGAAAACTCAGCAAAACGGAGGAAATAAAAACTGAAAAAAAATATTTGCATTTATATTTTTATGCAATAACAGAATGAACAAAAAAAAAAAAACAACAAACATTTAAGAAAATGATTTTACTAAATATGATAATTGAGAAAAGTCAGTATAAGTTGATGATAACATCGATAAAAAACTATTATTTGTCTGTTTACACCATTTTTCATTGACATTGTCATTAACATAAAGATGATAAAGAAGAAATTTTATTAAACTAACACTCGTGATTGATTCTGTTGATGTTGGAAAAATAACAGAATGATTTTTTCTATTAAAAAAATAAAGAAAAGGAAACTAAATATATTGAAATTAATAAAAAAAAAAGAAAAACCTTTCTGCAGGAAATAAAATTAATGTCGGATAATTAAATACAGTTAAATGCCATGGTAGATCATGTTTATCTGCTTGAATTCTAAATAAAATATTTAACAGAAATTTAATTAAAAATAATTCTATTTAACCTAGTAAATAAAAGATTATTGAATTTATTAAAAAATTTTTTTGTTTGATATAAAATTGGCCATATTGATTGACAAAATCCACACGATTTTGTATAATAAACAACGAGTACATGCTAAAATTTAAAAATCACTCTTTTTTTTTATTAAATAAAATTCAAAATTTTTGTTTTTCACTTTATTTGTATCAAAAACAATTGAATGAAATGTATTTGTAGTAAGTTCAATAAGTCTATTAGAATATTTTATAATAATATTATCATTTGAAATTGTTGCATATGAACGAGTTTGTATATTATGTGAAATATTATAAATAAATTTATCTGAAATAAATGAATAATATTTATTAAAAAATTTTTATTTTTATAAACTTACATACAGATATTTTCCGTTGTTATTTCATTATTATTTAAAATATAATGTTGTTCATTCTAATCAAGAGAAGAAAAAAAATACATAATTTCGTTTTTCTGAAATTATTAAAAATAGGAAATTTTCGTCGCAATTAAAAAGAATTTTTGATTGGTCAATAATTATCAAAATTTATATGATAAAAAAAATAGATAAGAATAAATTCTAGGGTATAAGTATGCAAATGTTTTATCTTTCTCACAAAGATACATATTAAAATGAGTAATGATTACTAATGAACTTATTGAAGAAATTAATTTTTTATCAGTTATTATAAAAGGAAAAATTTGCACTTATAGTGCAAGTTCATCAATATTTGTCAATTCAAATAAATTTTTGAGAAATAATGCAAAGATTTCTAGAGGAATGAAAAACCTATAAAATATTCTAATCTCAAGAGTATAAAATTTCTGATTAAAGTTTTATAAGCGGTACATTCAAACAGCTAATCTAATAATGTACTTCTTATCTTTTTGTTTTTTTTTTTCACTATATTCTGTTAAACGATTAATATAAGCTATAGTTTTCTATGACTAATATGTGATAGGGTACGACTTTCTTTTTTAAACTAACATCTATAAAAGAAAAATAATTTTATTTATCACTATAAATATATAAATAATTTGTTTTTACTTTTGATTGTAATACAATAATAGCTCTTGAATTATTACTAATACCAATATTTTGTCCAAAATCTGGATAATATTGTGAATTAATTAATCGAAATGTCCATGTTGAATTAATTTGACATAAAAATCCATTATATTTTTCCATAGAATTTTCACTATCAATAATAATTTGATGTTGAATTTTTTTAAATTGATCATAGAATTTTTCTCGTTTTTTTTGTAAAATAATTTCATGATTAAAATTAATTTTTTCTCGATATATTGATGTAAAATTTTTTAACCATTCATGACAATAATCTTGAAAACAAATTTTTTGCATCGTATAATTGTTTAATAGTGGTAAACATGCATTTGATGTTGTTTCAGATAACTTAAATAATGGTATTTCATGATTAAATAAACATAAATGATATGTATCCATTGTAGATATTTCATTTAAAATATTTTGACAACATGATAAAATAATATGATGTTGAGTTTCTGTTAAATTATATTTCAAATCAATTAATGATTGATTATATAAATTTTCGATTTGTTTTAACCAAAGAGACGAATATTTTATATGACAATTGGAAAGATACAAAGAAATTTGACGTAACTGAAAAGAAATATATTTAAAAAAAAATAGTATAAGCTAAAAACTGTGATTTAATTTTTTCTCAATAGGATAAATAAATTTAGAAATTTCTGACAAAAAATTTTTTTATGAAAAATCCCGGAAGGCGTGCTCATTTTTACTAATATAGTCGTTTGGAAAAACACTGGAAAAAAAAGAAAATTTTTCTTTAGGGAATCTTCAGTAGTAATTGACCACTTTTTTCTTATAAGTCGGTAGCGGAAATTATGCAAATTTGTCGTCTTAACGAAGCTACCATGCCATGATGCATTGACAGTATTATCGAAAGATCTTTGACATCGCATTAATTTTTTTAATATCTTATCTACATTTCTTACTTTTAACTCATCTAATTTATTTGAAGTAAGAAAAACAAGAAGATTATCATTATCAATTAATGCATTAGATATAGTTGCTTTGTCTATTGATGGACTATGAGAATAATAACGATTTTTTGGAACAATCCAACTAACATATGGTTCTTCCTATAAATAATAAATATTTTTAAAAGAACTTTCATAATTAAATAATAAATTTACATATTCATTAATAATCCATTGAAAAAGATTTTCCATTGTAAAATTATTTGTCATATTTGGAAAAGCCTTTTTATTTTGAATAAAAATTAATTTAATAGAATAAAATAAAATTCTTCTAAAACCTGTGGTATTGAATCTAATCGATGTAAAATAACAAATGGTTTTTGATAAGTATTATTATATAATTTTGATAATTCTTCAACAATTGATTGATTAAGAACAATAGCAAAACGAGTAGGATGTTCATTATCTATTTCATAAAATAAAAAAATTTTTATAATAAAAAAAAGAAGTTTGTTATCTACCATATTCAATATGTTTAAGAGCTGCTTGAACAAATAATGAATAATATTGTCTTTGTATATAATTAGAAAAATCAAAATAACCTAAAACATTTGACTTACAAAAAAAAATCAATATAGAAAAATTCAATAGAATTTCTTTCTTTTTTTTTTACTTCATGTTGAACAATAAAATCTAAAAATTCATTTATATTTGTCAATCTTATTACAGGCATTCGAATTTTTTCAATAAATTCAATAAGATTTGAAACAATAGGTGGTCCAAAATATTGATAACCACGTGTACCTTTTACATAAAGAAACATATGAGGATAATAATTAAGTTTATAAGTTTTTCGACATTGACCATCATAATAAAAACAATCAACTGCTATAAATTTAACCTTAAAAAACAAAATTTTATCAAAATTTATTTAATTATAAACTTACATGAAATTTATCTAATGTTATATTATCATGATGAATACGTTCTCGATAAAAATTCGCTGCTTTCTCAAATGGTTCACGCATTCGTCGACTAATACCACAAAAGTCTAGTTTTAAAATATAATACAATTAAATCTAATCAATTTATAGATAATAACAGCAAGAAAAATTATTAGACTCTACTTTAATGTTTTATATTGACTTACTTGCATAATACATAACAAAAACAAATGTATGAGAATTAATTGTTTGTGAAACATGTGCCAGATTTCCATCAAAATAATCATTAATAAGATTTTTTGATGATGTAAAAAATGGACGTGCTTCTTTATATGTTCCATCATTTGAAGAAAAAAGCCTTTTTAATGAAATAAATAAAGAATATTTATATAATATCTTTCAAACCTACCGAAATGTTTCACCAGATTTTGTTATTAATAATAAGAATAATATAATCACATTATTACACATTCTATTTTCAATCAAGAATAAAAAAAGAAAAAGATACAAAAATATTCAATTACATATTTTCTCTAATATTTCTTTTTAAATAATAATAAAAAAAAAATCAAATACAAAAAAAAAAAAAGAAAAAGTGACTAAATTTTATCAAGATTTTGAATAAGTTTTGATTATATCTCTTGCAGCTTGTAAATCTAAATGAATAAGAATAGAAAAAAAAAACGAATATATATATATATTTTTTTTTTACCAGCAAATAAAACAGCAAATTGTTCTGCATTAATTGAAAATGATATTGATTTCGATTTATTTTCAATATTATCATCATAATTTAAATTCATTGTTACAACAGGTAAATGCATATCATGTAAATTATTTGTTGTTTTTACATCAAATAAATTCCATTGTATATCATTCATTGTTGTTACTAGAAGAAAAAAAAATAGAAATAAAAATTTTTTTTCTAAATAAATAATTTACATCGCATAACAGATGAACGTAATTTATCGATTAACTTTTCAAAATTATCGTCATATACTTTCACCAATCCATTTGCATGTTCTAAAGTATTAATCAAAAATAATAAAAAAATTTATGCTGAAAAAAATAGCACCTTTTGGAAGACCCAATTGTGTAAGTTCATTTAATAATGATTGTCCATCAACAGAGTGTTTAGCTGACATTGTAAGAATATATTGTAAAGCACGAATAGATGCTTTTAAATCACTACTTTCTATTTTTTGAAAATAAATTCTATAGAAATTTTAAAAAAAAAAATTTATATTTATACCAAATTTATCACCAACTAATTTTTGTGCATCATTTAACTAAAAAATAGGCCAGTAAAATGAATTAAATTTAAAGTATATTTTAAAAAAAAAAATTTTTTACATTTAAATTATCTGTTAATATTGCTTGTATTACTTGTTGACAAAGTAATTTTAATTTAACAGAACTCTAGATATAAAATAACGAATATATATACATATGTATGAAAAGAAATAATTTTACTAATTTTGATAATGTAAATATTTCAGCTAATAACCAATCAGCACAATCTTCACCGCCACAAAAACGAAATCGCTAAAAATGAATTATTTTTATGTAGAAAATATTGAGTTTAATTTACTAATAGCTTTTCTGAGTAATTAAAATTTAATAATTATGCATAGAGCAAAATAAACGAATGGAAACTCAAGGAGAAAAAAACATTCTTTTTGTAATGCAATTTTATCAATAGAATATTCACTATGATCTTATTTTTGATATCGATATTCAAATAATTACATAAAGCCAATTAGAAATACTTATCGATAGCAAGCTAATACTCAAATGAACATATAAACTTACCATATTTAACTTTAATCTGAATCTAAAATAATAAATAAAAATACTCAAAATATTTTCTTTTTGTTTCGTTTTGTCATCATATTACAATCTGATGTTTATTTGTTATAAAATATAACTGAACAAAAAACGAAAAATAATGATGACATTAAAATGACAACTAAAACAATCTTGTTTTTTTATTTGAAATTTTTATAGTTGTCTTAAAATTTATTTTTTTTTCTTTTATGCTTTCGATTCAGATAATCGTGTTGATGAACGACGTTTTGATTCACTACGTTTACGTTCACGTTTTTCTTTAGCATATTGTTGAAGTAATTTAGCATATCTAATAAATAGATAAATATCATTATATATACAGAGAGAGAGAGAGAGAAATTAACTTACTCATTTTGAAGTACACGTTGTTTTTCAGCTCGTCGTTTTTTCAATGCTAATACATGTCTTTTACGTTGAATACGTCGTGGTGTAATTAAACGTTGAATTTTAGGTGCTTTAACTCGTGGTTTTTTACTTTCTTTTGTTAATGGTCTTTTAACAACATATTTTCTTACATCATCTTCTTTACTTAAATTAAATAATTTACGAATATGATTAGCACGTTTTGGACCAAGACGACGTGGAATTGTTTTATTTGTTAAACCATCAATTTCTTGTTCACCACGTTTAGTAATAACACAAGCTAATACTGATAAATTACCATCAACAATACAACCACGAACTGATTTACGTTTACGTTCACCTTTTCGTCGTTGACGATAACATGAATGACGTTTATCAAGTAATAAACGTACACGTTGATTTGTTAAAACACCTTGCATCATTGGAAAACCTTGTTTATCATTTCCACCAGTTATACGTAATGCATAACCTTTCCATTCATTGCCTAAACAACTAGCATCAACTTCTTGTGCTATACGTTTTTCCATAAATGGACGTAATTTACGGTCATCATCGATATCGAGTAATTTTTGACAACCTGTTACTGGATAAGCGATGTTAAGTTTCATGATTGTAAATCTATAAATACATAAGGATCTTTATATATATATTTTTTGTAAAGTAGTTTTTAATAAACTCGAAGAAAATAAAATGAATGTAAAAAAAAACAAAATGTCGATAAACTATGAAACCAATCATATATTTCAATGAATAAATAATAAGAGAGGGCTGGCTACGAGGGTTTTAGTTTTCTTTTTTTAGTTAGATGTCGCATTAAGTCATTCATAGAAATATTGAACGAATGAAAAAAAATCATTATATAATTTTTTTTTTTAGAATGCATCGAATATTTGCTAGTTTATTTTCTGATGGTAAAATTATGAATTTTTTTCTTTTATGAATATATAAATAATATATTTTTTTCTATATTATAGAATCATTAGAACTACCAGAAATTGATGAAGAATGTACCGAAATAAAAAATGAAGAACAAGTAAAATATAAAATTTTGATTTTGTTTTAGTTTTTCAAAATTTTTTCGTTTTAGATTGAAGCATTACGTGATCTTCATGATACGTATGTACATCCAATAAAATGTTCATATCAAACAAATTCTAAAAAATTATTTGATAAAAAAAATTCTGTATCAATATTAAAACAAGTTAGAAAGAAAAAACAAACTATATTAATATCTTTTAATTTATAATTTAAAATTTTAGCGTGAAAATGGTCAAATTAATTTTCATCGTTTTCCACAAGCACGATATCGTTTAATGAATAGGTATTTATAATAAATAGATGAGAATTATTATTTTTATTCAATATTTATTATTGAAGATTATTACCTGAAGAAGGTGAAGTAATTGCATCTATGACAAAACCAACTTTTTGTGGACAATTTTCTGATGATGGACAACGTTTTATTAGTGCTTGTCAAGGTTATTTAACAAGAATAATATTTATAATCAATAGTATCTTTTTACTATTATTAATTAGATAATTGTATTCGTTTATATGATACGTCATCATCACGAATATTTAATCGTTTAGCAGAAATTGAAGTTGATGATGTTGGTTGGTCTATACTAGATACAGCTTTATCACCTAATCGAATACATATTGCTTATTCAACATGGTCGGATTATAGTAATATTGAAATAAAATTAAATATTTAAAAAAAATTTTTTTTGTTTTTTATTTAGTTTATTTGATAAAAGTAAATGATAATCAATTTCAATCAAATATTATTGGATTAAATTTAAAACCTCATACAAATCGTTTTGCAATATTTTCTTTACAATTTTCTGTAAATGGTTCAGAAATAATTTGTGGTTCAAATGATACATGTGTATATATTTTTGATCTTGAAAAACAAAAACGAACATTACGTGTAAATATTGATGAAAACAAAATAAAATTTCTTTTTTTGTTAAAACTTTTTAATTGAAATTAGGTTGAAGCACATCAAAATGATGTTAATGCTGTTCGTTTTATTGATAATACAAATTCTTTAATTGTTAGTGGTTCTGATGATGGTCTTATTTCAGTTTGGGATAGACGAGCATTAAATGAATCACAACCAAAACCAGTTGGAATATTTGCTGGTCATACAAGTGGAATTACTTTTATAGATAGTCGAGTAAAAATTTTGTTTTAAATTTATTTTACATTTTTAATTTCTTCTTCTATACTTAGATGGATACAAGATATTTAATATCTAATTGTAAAGATCAAAGTATTAAATTATGGGATATGCGTCGTTTTGCTAATGAATCAACAGTACAAAAAAGTCGTATTGCGTCAAATGCTGTTAATCGTGTTTGGGATTATCGAGTTGGAGCACAACCACAAACACGTAATAGAAAAACTCTGAAAAAAATTTTTTTTTTGTTTTGTATAATTAATTAATATGATTTTTAGTTCAAAGACATGGTATATCAGGTGATCCAAGTGTATATACATATCGTAGACATTCTGTTGGTTATACTCTTATACGTTGTTATTTTTCACCATCATTTACAACAGGACAACGATATATTATTACTGGATCATCTGATGGTTGTGTATATAGTTAGTAATTCCTTTTTAAAATATTAAATAGAAATTAATATTCTGAATTTATGTTTTTTATTTTTAGTTTATGATGTTCTGACCGGTGCTACTGAACGAAGTCTTTGTATCCGAAAAAATCAATATGGTGCAGGGAGAGATAAATGTGTACGTGATGTATCTTGGCATCCATTTGAAAATTATATTATATCAACATCGGTATAAAGATTCTTTAATGATTTTATATAAAAATAATATACTGTTTTTTTTCTTTTAGTGGGATAATCGTCGAGCTCATGTACGTTGGACACATAAAATAAATGACTCTATAGAACCAAGTTTATCACCACCTGTTGAAACAAATGTTGCTTCCGTACAAACTACACTTTCACCTTCAATCGATCAACTATCAAATCATCCAACAACACTTCAAAGACTATTAATTCAACAATTTCTTGCCAGTGATGATAATATTGATAGTGATGAAGAATCATATTCAGAATAATAAATTCTTGTTTCTCTTTTTATTATATTTTTCAATTATACAAAATTTTACACTAGCATTAAATTATTCATATAGTTTTTGAAAAAATACAACAAAATAATATTTTATTTAGAATAAAAATATACATTGATATAATCATATATTTTCGTATATCAAAAATATATTCTCAATGTTAAAATATAATGAGTTTCAATATCTTTGAATATTTTAAGGGCGAAAGCAAAGACATTTGTCTGCTGATCTACGCAAGTTTGATCTTGCTCACTTATTTCGTTCAGAAGTTATAAGCATTTTATTGGAAGTATTTGATCTCCGTCAACTAATCACTGATCACTTTAAATTGTATTACATTTGAGGTGTTCGACTAGTCTGAATCCAATGGTGCTATTAATATTTTTTATTTAGAAACGATTTCACTTTGTAGAGACAAGATCTTAAAAATACTACATAATACTTCATCTTACATTCAAAATGTTGTATAGACAGAAATACACAAAAATACTTTCTCGATTGATTGATTAAATTGAAACACAGTTCATTGTAAGAGTTTTTTTCAAAAATTTCTGATCAAAATTCACTGCAAAAATTGACCAATATAAAATTCAACAATATTTTACTTCTTTCACATTCCTCTTTGAAATGGTGAAAGCTGCTTTTGTTTTCAAGATATTTAAAAAAGAATTTGAGTATAATCAAAACTGAACATGTCACAAGTCAGACCAATGACATATCTTCGTTAAAGAACTTTGAGAGCGACAATTTTCTTCCCAATATTTCTCTAGGTTGGTTGTTATAGTTTAATCATACGCATCTTTGCTTTCGTCCTCATTCACCTCCCACCATTTAAACGGTGATTTATCGACATCTTTTTCAAAAACAGTATTTGATTTGAAAGTTGAGGAGCTCGCATATCTTACGAAGCTGATGAATGAATCCAGATAGAGTCACAGCATCTGAGCATTTTTATTGCAAAGTTTTCGAAAATTTTTTCAAGTTAAACAAATCAAGTTCTTTCTCTGGCAATATGAATAATTTAATGCGAACAAAAAAAACAACCAATAGTACTTGATACGTTTATTTTAATGTTTTTCTGTTTACTTACGTCAAACAATACTGTTTACTTATGTGAAAAATTCTTCATACCATTTAAACTATATTTTTCTCATACGTTAGTTTTAAATATTTTGTTTTATGTTGCTTAATGATGAATTTATTTATAGCATGGCTACCAAAACAACGTGTTTTCGTAGAAGTGTACGACTTAATTTAAAAAAAAATGCTTTTTTTGTCAATGTCTACCACTATCTATATACTTTTCGTGAAACAATACAAAACATTCATCTGCATTAAATATTTGATATAATATTACATCGATCGATGATATAGGTCATTAAATAATAAATTTTGAAAAAAAAAAGTTTCATTGCCTGTTTATTCATAAAAAGAAACAAAGTTTTACTTTTGATTAATAGTCAGGAATATAAAGAAGATATCACACTTTTTAAAGACTTAATAGAAGTTATTTTATGATAGGTAAAATACAATAAGAATATATAAGAAAAGAAAAAATTGTAAATAAGAAATCGATAATAAATGAATATTTGCTGATGATGATGATGGAGTAGTTGAAGGAAAAGGATTAATTCCTGCTGAGTTTGAAGAGGTTGCATTAATAAATGCACCACTTGTTATTTGTCTTATCCAATCTTGATACGCAGCTACACGAGTATAGACACCTGCATAACCTGCTCGTGCACATCCTCTACCATAACTAGTTAAACCAACTAATACCCATTGATTGCTGGTTGTAAACATCATTAATGGTCCACCTTAATCACCTTGACATGTATCTGTAAGAAGATAAATAATAGATTGAAGAAAGAAAGATAGAGATTGAATAGAAAGTAGTACCTTTGCCACCTCCAGAAATACCAGCACATAATTGCTTTGTTTGATCGTTTATTATAGAGCTGCAAAAAGAAGCACGATAATCAATTGTTTGAACAGTTACTTGTTGAAGATACAATGACGATGAGCCACCTTCTGTTAGCGTACCTCAACCTACAGCTACAACCTATTCAATAATATGGATTATTAATTTCAAAGAAAAAAAGGTAACAGAATATAACTTACATATAAGCCTGCAGATGGCCATTCACCCGAAGACAATGTAGAAGAACTTACTGCTGGCATACATATACTCTTTACCGCCGAACTAGGCATTGTTAACGGAGTACCGAGTTGAATTAAAGCAATGTTATTCACCTTACTACTGCTAACATAGCCTGAATGTGAATACAAAGCGGATGCAACTCGGGATTGACCAGAAAATCGACTACTTGAACCAGCATACACAGTCACTTGTGATGCCGTTATTCCAACTAGACAATGTGCTGCTGTAATAATCCATGAGCTTGATAAAATAGCTCCACCACACAATGAATTACTATTAATAGAAATAGACACAGCCCAACTCCAAGTATTTGTTCCTGCTGATTCTCCACCAACAATACGAGACAGTGATGCAGCATTAGACGAACATCCACATGGTGCACTTGAATTACATGAATAAACATATTGATGGCTGAGCCGTACCTTACTAAGTATTAGTACCAGCCAAAAAATAATTGTTACATTATTGAATATTACTTTCATTCTTTCGTTGAAACGAATGACGAAAATTAATGACAAAACATCGAACAGAAAAATAGAATTTTAACTATATAACAAAGGATTTTTTTCCTACTTTTCTTCTACTGATTTTTGTTTTGATTGACATTGTCAATATTTAACTAAATATGAATATTTTCGTCACTCACAATAAAGTAAACATCAATCATACTTTTAAAATTCTCACATATGCATGATTTTTCTTCTTTTTAGTAAAAATTAGTCACAACAACAATAATAGAAAAAAAATATACACTAGTCGAACATATTGATTTCTCTTCCTTTATTAGCATTTTTGAGATTAGTACCCTAAATAAATAGAATGTCCAAGAAAAAGCCATCATTGTTGTAAACTTACACGACGTAACGAATTCTCAGAAACAAAACTCTTCTGAAAAAAAAAAGAAATAGAATTTTGAATTAGAAAAATTTATTGAAACATCCCAAAATATTGACTAAACAAAGATATAAAAACAACGCTTTTACAAGGACACACATAATTACAGTAGAACATATTTGCAACAATCATTTATTTTTAAATTCAAATTTCGTAGACGTTAAGTTCTCCGAGGTAGGTTATATACAGAATTCATTATGCAAATAATTTCAAAATCTTCTAAAATATAATATATTTTAACTAGAAAATTTTCATTAAAATTGTTTATGCAATTTACAATATTCGTGGATAAGAAAGAAAAAATCTTATTAATATGCAATATTCCTACCAAATCATTACTCAAAATTCAAACAAAAAATTCTGTATACGATAACAATAATTAGAACGCAATTTTAGCTGTAATCGTTAACCGCTAGTATAATCATAGATAAATTAAAAATTGACTAGATATACTTTTAACTATAGTCTACAGAAATTATTCGACAATATTCGTATAAAAGTGGTTTCACTATAAACAATCCATGAAATTTTAAATTTGATGATTCTTTTCAATCTAAAATCATTATCACAGAGATCAGTCAAATAGGTTGTTAAATGTCGAAAAACAGGACGTAGAAAAGCAGATTGCCGAAAAGAAAAATGGCGAAAAGCTGATTGTCGAAAAACAAAACGTCAAAACAGAAAATGGTGAAAAGAAAAAATTGAAAGAAGGACCATCAAAAACGCCGTCGAACAGATAGCTATCAGCTGACGATCCATTGTGGGCATTTACTTTAACATCAACTTTTGTTATTTTAACTTTTTGAGTACTGGCCTCCTAGATAAAGGATACTTTTCCAAAATGGGGTTTCGAAGATCTGTCAAGCTTATTAAGGAAAATGGTCTCATTGGTATTAGGATATTTATAAAAGATATATCCCCAACTGTCATCTTTATTATAGAAAAAACCGTATCTCGATATTTTTTTTTATTCGCGAGTTATTCGAAAACTACGATTCTTAGTAAGAAGTTCTGAATTGTGGGTACTGGCATTTAAAGAGTTAATCTATTTACGTAATGTTTAGTTGTTTTTACATTTTTTATATGTAAATGGACATACCGACGCTGTGTCGACTAGTATTATTTATCTTTACCTGGATTCATCAAACGATGCCACAACAACTATTGCAATGGCTCCGTCGTTAAGGATATCGATCATAGTTCTTCAACAGGTAGGACCTGTACGTCGATTGAAATCAGTCATTCAATTGAAGAAAATACATATGATAAAGATATAAAATTATCAGACATAGCGAATGATTATTATTAATTTGACGATATCGTGTTTTCTATAATGAATCTTTCGCTAGTAGATAATACACTCAATAAATCTAAGATTCATTGCCGACTAATGAGATACAAAAAATTAGTTTGAGTAAATGAATGAGTATATACCATCGACAAACGGTGTCATTCTTATCCACTCCTGCCATCTGCCAAAGCTGTGACGAGTTCTCCCAGTAAGAGGTATCTAAAACTCATCTCTTGAAAGTAACTATATTTATTACATAATTTACTACATTGCTTCTCGGTAAAAACGTCGACATCAAGAAGTTATCAAAAAATGGTAGAATGGCAACAATAGTATAAGTTTTTTTTTTTCTTATAATTTGCTATATGATCAAGCTCATTATTCGTAATAGAATGATTAGGGTCAATATTTTTTAAACCACTCTAAAATGGCCAACCTTATGATTTACTAAAAACTCCTTCGTATTTTCGGCCACAATATTTTCGGTTCTTCAAAAGAGAAAGTAAAAGTGAGATTCATTATGAAGATCTTATGTTTCTGATGAAGGTTTTTGCTATGTATATTGAGATTCAAAAAAGTGTCAAGGTGATTTTTGTAAGAGAAGATTGGTATTGCTTAATTTTCATATCTTTAAAATATAAGTCAGATCTATATATCGATAAATAATGCAATTAGAAAGAGTAAAAATTATGTTATCAAGCTTACTATTTATTTTTTTTACTGATTGAAAAATGCAAATTTTTTTTCGAGTATCTTCATTTGATATGTCTAGAGACGCTTCCAATAATAGTAACACAAAGAAAAAGAAAAAAATAAGGGAGCGCAAAACCACATATCCTTATATAGTGAGAGAAGCAGAATATGCTAGCTTCATCATTGGTTTGGGAGTATAGAAGGCGAATCTATGAGAAAATTGTAAGAGAGGAGAGAGTATTCTGATCAATAAGGAGAGCGAGAGAGATACAAATGAACACTTATCAGCAGCAACAGAAAAAAGAATTTACCAGATATCAAGCAGCATATAGTACAAAAGAATGAAGAACTCCTAACAGCATCTTGAGAAAAAACATATATATTTCACAAAAACATCTAGCAACATGTAGTACACAACAAATGAAGAACAGCGAACAGTGTCTTGAGAAAAAACAATTTTCACAAAACATTTAGCAATCCATGTAAAAAAGTACCAAGAAAAACTATACTTTTTCTTATTACGTCCACAATTGATGTTTGCGCAGCTTAAAGAATTGATGTTTGCATGGTTGTATGTGTTACAATCATTTCAGCCACAGACCTAAAAATAGACATACGAAGTTAATCTTTGTTCTCATAAAAAAGAAATTGGGTACGACTATTGCTTCTCTGAGAGAGTTTCATTTATTAATAAGGTAGCCCATACCTTATACTTAACTCCATCTTGAATTATTTCAGATGGATTCGTATCCATTTCGATAACAACATGTGAAGGTGTAGCTGAAACTGAAGCTGCTGCTGCTTGACGATATTGTGGTTAAGTACATAGCTTATTTTCAAATAAAGGGTTGAATGAAGGATTCATCGTTACATTAATTGAACGATTGACAGATGCATTGTCCAATAAGTTGAATGATGGATTAATTGTCGTTGTTGGCGCAAATGTTATTGGACTCATCGAAATTGGTATCTATAAGAGAAATAAAACAATTATAAAAAACCATTTAATTGTATGTATTTAGTGTTCAACCGGGTTTCATTCTATTGTTCAGTCCGAGTTTAAAGAAAAACAAATCATAATGTGGCTAGTGGCGGAGCCAGGGGTGGGCCAGAGGGGACTGAGCCCCTCTAGAAATCTTCGAGCCCCCTCTAGGATGAAAACAATCTAGCATTACAACGGAAAGGTATATCTATTTGCAGCATTAAAACTGAAGCTAGAGGGGGCTGAGCCCCCTCTAGAAATTTTTTCTGGCTCCGCCACACTATGTGGCGACTGGAAATTTAAGGTACTTTTCCTCCTAGATACGCCTTAACCTCTACCTGAAACTTAGTTGTAATAGAATCATACAATTGCTCACCATTATGTTTATATTGATATTCATCATTTAGTGCAAAGAGATGAATTTTTGTCGTAATTCACTGTATATATACGCTTATTTTTTGTTGATAGATGTACAATATCTATTTCCGTGTCAGACGAAAGTGATAGTGCGTCTAATTATTTATTTTTTCTGTGAGAAATAGGCAAAGTGAATAAAGAGAAAAAAACGTTTCCATGTCGTCTATAGATGAAAGTTAGTCAACATAAGAGAGTTGTATCACCAATTAGTCATGGATATTTTTTTTAATGTGAATAAATACATATATGCGCGACAAAAAAAAGAAAGCTTCAATTTTTTGATATAAACATTAATTTAAGAAACAAAAAGAGAAAATTGATTTTTTGTTTATTATAACATTTTATTAAATTATTTTTGAATTTTTCGAACATTAAATGAAAAAATCAAAAATTTTGATCCGAAAAGGCAGGAGATTCCCTCCTGTATAACATCTGCAAATGAGAAATAAAAAAACTTACTTGTTTACCAATAGTTTGTGTAGAATTATTTATTGTAAATTTAAGGTCATCTCGAATATCATCAATTTTGGTGTCACATTCTTAGCAGATCATAGTATCAGTAAAATTTTTACGACAATAACGACAAATTTGTTGTTTTTTAAACATGACAAATGGTGAAATGAGAGAGCTTGACAATATAATAATATGTTAGATAAACTGTTGTTTATGAAATAAACTAATATAATCTTCCAAAAAATGATACGAAGTAAATCTAGAAAGAAACTAAAAGAGAGTAAATAAGTAGTGCAATCGATGTGAAGAATAATGATGATGGTCGATTTACTGTATCGTATGTACTGGAGTGAATGTAGAGATAAGAAAGAAAAGGCGAACTATCCAACTGCGTTCATGCATAGATGTTTTCTTTTTTCATCATAAATTTTCGAGAATTTTATTCGCCGAAAACGTACCCTTCAAAATCGCTCTGGGGTGATATGTATTATAATTTTGTGAAATCTTTTCTTCTGTTATACAGTCAGGGACGGCGCGAAGAGGTCAGGGCAGGGGGAGGGGAGTGATAACCCGGAGGAAGACTAAGTCTTTTTGTTTGTTATCGCTTTCTTTTCGAAGCAGACTATACGACATCCTTTGGACTACTATGAACGCACTTCATGCAATACGATATTGAGAGTTCCAACAAAAAATTTGATTATTTTAAAATTTTATTCTTCGTTCAGTTTTAACATTACAACTTTGTTCATAAAATAACACTAGAAAAATATGAATACAAAAGGTTACAAGAAACAATTTAAATACATAAATACGATGTCTACATTTATTTAATGGCCATCTTTCCATGGCATTCTCTTTGAATATTTGCACGATTTATTAAACGATACATAGGTTACTTAATCTGTTCGTACCGGATGTCCCATATACGAGACGGAGGCATGAAACCTCGGCACACATGAATTAAAAAAGAGGAAATGTAAAGAGTGTTCATTATGATAAGGTATCCAGTATGTGAGGTTGTTTGCTATGGCATTTATACTATATACTGAGCACAGGTCTAACTAGTTGCAGTGCTCTTATCTGGTAATTACGACAACAATGAAACATCATTTAGACTCTTTAAAGTATTGAATATTCTTGAGGAATATTCTTTTTGCATTAGCAATCTGCCAATCAGATTGTTTCGCGCTGTTGTTGACGTGAGAAAGAAATATTTATACATTAATCATTAATATCCACATATTACATTACTTTTAATGCCAGATACATCTAGCTATAGCACTAATTTCTCCCTTAAATCCCAAGAATTGAAAAAATTAGTAAAATAGATTTCAAACTTAGATTCTTGCCAAATTTAGGGTAAGTTGTCTACTGTAATGCTCCGAAGTCAGAGAAAATTATTTACTGTAATTCTCAAAAACTGGAGAAAATTGTCTACTGTGGTTCTCCGAAATCGGAGAAGTCTGACTAGCGTTGTTCTCCAATATCGAAGAAAATTACATAATGATACCGTAAATTTGGAGAAAATTGACGCTATCAAAATTTTCAAATTCGGAGAAAGCTTCAATCAAAATTTTTTAGAGCAGGGGGATGCTCATCCCCCCCAGTCGCGCCGTCCCTGGTTATACAATTTTCAATATACAATGAAGTTTTATTCTGTCTTTATCAAACAATATTATTTATAAATATTCTTTATATTAAATAAAATTAATTAATAGTTTCATTATACTATCTGGTATAAATATAGCACTTTTTTTTAATAATAATAACCTTTAGATATGAACGATATCAACGACATCTTTCGAAATTTATTTCGATGGTCAATCTGGTTTCTAAGTTACCATTCAGTACAGTAATCAATGGATTAAATTTGTGGTTCCTTCTTTGTCAATCATTGAACTAATCAATAATAAAAATAATAATGCATGATTCTCAACAAAATTCATCTCGACCATTAATATCTATAACTCCTCGAAAAAAATCTGTTCGTTTTAATATTACAACACCATCACCAAGAATTCCTGGATCAACAATTCATAATGAATTAAATAATCATCATCATCCATTAAATGTATCATATACAATACCTTCAACAACAATTAATATTGATCATGTAACAAATCAAACTCATATGCAACATTTAAATAATCATATTGAATATATTCCAACAACAAGACGAAATCAGCTACAAATACATGGTGAAAAAATTATTCCATCAACTAAAACACTTGATGAACTTCATCAATATATGAAAATTAAAGCTGACAATATTCGAAAAAATATGACACAAGTAACAAGTACATTTAATAATGCTAGTACACATTTAAATCGTATAAAAGAAGGTATAATTTCATCAAAAATATATTTATTTAATGATTTATTTAAAATTTATTTTAGACCAACAAATAGTTCTTAAACGACCAAGTCGTATACCTGTATCTATTCGTCAACGTTCACCTTCTCCACCAATTGTTATTTATAAAAAACCACAACATCGTACACTTGATGATTTACGTTGGTTTTGTTTAGCAAGAAAATTTTCAATACTTTGGCAAAAATATGTTTTTAATTGTCATCTTCGTCAAATAAAATTAATCTCTCAAAAAAATTTACTTAAAAAATATTTTTATTTATGGAAAAATACAATAAAAAATGATAAATATGATTTATTAGCTATTGAATTTTATCATCGAAAATTATTAAAAAATTCGTTGCAAATTTGGTTTCAATTTTATTCACAAAATCAAATAGCTATTCAATATATCAATCATAAACGTTTAAAAAATACTTGGAATATTTGGAGAATACAATTAAATAAAAGACGTTTACACGAACAACAATTTATTCTTGCTAATAAACAACATCATCAAAAAATTTTGTCTCGAGTATGTTCAAGAATTTTATTTTTACTTTATTTTAAAATAAAATGTTGTTTTTTTTCTTAAGTTTTATCATATATGGCAAATTAATACATATCAACGTCGACAAGAACTTGAAAAACGTGTACGAGCTAATTATTATTATCGTATTCATTTACAAAGAATTTGTTTTAATGCATGGTTAACTTATATTGAATATCGACGAAGAAAAAATATTCATAAAAGTAAGCAAAACAAAAAAATTTTGTCTTTTTGTTTAAATATTTTATTAAATTTAATTAGAACGTGTTCATGATTATTATGAAAGACATTTAATTGAAAGGATCTATTCAAATTGGAGACAAGCATTAACAAGAAAATTTTTAATACAACAAAATCAATATCATCTAGCACAATTACAAGAAAAAGTTTTAATGCGATGGGCATTTGAATCATGGAAGACATGTATAATTTTATTTAACTATAAAAATTTTATTTTTCTATTTATTCTATTTTATAGATATTCATGATTTAGCTGATGATCAACGTACAATGCACATGGCTGAACAGTATAGTGATCGACGAATTATGGTAAAAATATAAAAATAAATCGTTTTTTAGTAATCATAGTATCTGAAGTCGAAAAAGTTGTAATAGATCATAGGTGTAGAAATTTCATCAGAATTTATCTTACATATGTTCATAAATTGTTTCAATTCGTCTTCATGGGAATGATCAACGAGAAGAATCTCCTTTTTCATCGTAGATCTACATCATATCATCCACCATTAGGTTAATACATTTCATATTTAAACTAAAAACATCAGGCAAATTCATAAGAATATTTTTCTTAAGTCTTTGATAATACTTCTATAATTATTCTTTCCTATTTTCTTTTAAAAAGCGTTCCGCATTTACAAATCTTCAACAGTATACAATTAAACGTCGAATGAAACAACGATTAAATTGGATTGCTGTTCAACATCAAGCTCGAATGGTAATTTTATACAATTCATTAATATTCGAATTATTTAATTAATGTTTTAGATTGAACGAATTTATTATCGAATATGGAAAAATCGATTAGAACAACGTGAAAATATATATATGCATAGTGAATTTGATAAAGCTGAATCATTTTATAATATGAAAATTACAATTCGATATTGGTTTTATTGGAGACGATATATAAATGATTGTCGACAAGAACATGTAAAAATAAATATTTTTTTTTATTTAAAAAAGATTATTATTTGTTATTTTAAAGGCTCAAATGAATGCAGCTAAAAGATATTTTAATTTAAAACTATTACGTAAATATTTTAATCTTCTTCGTATTAATGTGACAGATGAACGTCATGAACAATTACTTGAAAATCGAGCAGATGATTATTATCGGTAGAATTAAAATATTTCTAAAAATATCTTTATTTTTTTTTTTATTATTTAGTTTACGATATTTACGATTGTATTATATGTATTGGAAAAATCAAACACGTATAAGTGAAAAATATCAAATTAATTGGAGAATTGTTAGTTAAAACTAATTAAATTTCAATTTAATAATTTTATTTTTTTTTAAGGCAATTCTTCATGAAGAAAAAACAATGCGCCAAAGATTTTTTGATATTTGGCTTGATAGAGCACATTCAAGATTGATTGATAATGAACAACATGTAAGAAATTTTAATATATAAAATTATTTTTTGTTTTTTATTATTGAAAGATTGTTGCTGAACGACATTATTTTCGAACAATAATTGTTCGAGCATGGTTATCATGGCGTCAATTAATTGATGAACGTCATAATGAAGAAAGATCTGAACGAATAGCTATACAATTTTATTATCATACTATTCAAAGACGTACACTTAATGCATGGAAATTAGTAAAAATATTTATTTTAAATATTAAAAAAATAAATTCTATAAAATATTTTTAATTTTATAGTATATTCGTCATTGTCATTATATGAAACAAATGTATCATGAAAGTGAACAATTTTATCTTCAACATCGTGGTAAAACAATACTTTTTCAATGGTTAAATAAAGCACGGTATAGGCGAAGATTAATGATTATTGTAAATGAAAGATATACTCGTTTACAACGTAATATACTCAGGTAGATATAAATCGAAATGCTAAGATATTATTAAATTATCTTTACTTTATAAAATAAAAAGCTGTATCGCGCAATTCTTCCTAGATTAAAATGTGAAACAGGATATAGCTGCTAATCGTGACCGTAGGGAGATAAACCTTGACTATAAGCTTATAGATAATTCTTTTCCCTTGGATATACCATCATCCTTAATATAAGTCAGTATTTAAATATTGCCGGTTTTATATAAAAATAACAGTTTTTAATCATGATTAATTATTTCTGTAGGAAGAACGTCATTGCTAATGCTGTCTGCCATCCTTCAACATCCCGTTTTGATCGTGTATCATCAGAGATAAATGAATATATCTATATCTAAGATAACAATAGAATCGTTTAATTGACATACTTCTTATCACTATTAGCATTCAGATATCGACATGATCAAAATGGTAGAAGTTTTATTTTACTAGTAATAATTTTGTTTATTTGTTTTGTCAGAGTTGAATTAATAACGAAATTTCATAAACAAATTAAAATTAATTTTTAATAATAGATGTAGTGATTTCAATATATTTTTAGACAATATTTTCGTCAATGGCGAGATAATATTCATGAAGAAAAAGATGATCGTCAATTAACTCAATATGCTATTGATCATTATAATCGTTCATTAAAACGTAAAATTCTTCTTGCTTGGAATAATGAAATGATTCAACAAGTATTAATTGATAATGAAAATGAAATGAAATTAAATAAATATAAACAAGAAAAAAATCATTCTTATTTACAAATATTTTATTGTAAATGGAAACAAATAACAGATAAAAATTTACATGATCGATTTCTTAATCAACGTTCAAAAATTTTTTATGAAAAAAATTTATTAAAAAAATATTTTTCTCAATGGAAAGAACAACATCATTTTGATATGCGTATTAAAGTAAATTAAATTAATATCAAAAAAAAAATTTTTTTTTTCTATTTATTATTTAAATAGTTACTTGAACGACAAGCTCTATGGTTTGATCGAATGCGTTTAATAAATCGAGTTTATATTCAATGGAAACAAATATGGCAATCAGAACAAAAATTACATGAACAAAAACATCGAGCATTACTTTTTTGGGCATTACAATTACAAAAAAAAGTATTTCATTTTTTTTTTTTGAAAATATTCAAATATTTTATTTTGTTTTTTCTTAGTGTTTTCTTAAATGGTTAATTTATATAAGTGAACGTAAAAGAAAAAAAGCTCGCTATAATCAAGCAACACATCATCGACATGATGAACTTATACGTAATTGTTTACGACAATTTCTTATTTATACAGATCATACTAAACAAAGACGACAAGCATTATTTATTCATCAACAAGTTTATGTAGATTTTCTTTTTTCCAAAGAATATTTTACTATTAAAATAATATGTATATAATTTTTTGCTTTTAGTTATATCATGATCGAAATGCATTAGCATTGAAATATATTTCGAAATGGCGTGCATTTGTTAAAGAATCAATTTCACGTAAACAACAAACACAATATTTAATTAAAAGAAATACAAATATTATACCAATAAATAATAATAATCCACTTGCTCTGGTTAAATTTGATAATAGTCCACCAAAGTAAATTTAATTTTATATTTAATGATTTAATGTTACTAACATACAAAGGCTAGTATCAGACCTTAAAGGTCCGACATCATTCCAATTCTTGTTAACCATCATTATGCTAGATTAGAAGAAATTGTCATAATATAGTATACAAGATGAACGAGTCCATTTATGCTGATTTATAACTCTAATTGACGAGGTTAATCTCTATGACGTTTATTGGGAATAAGTTTCTTATCACACGACAAAAACATTTCCTGAATTTTAATCTTAATAAAATAAGAAATTAGATATGACACATTTTTTATGTCTTTAACTTTTTAGTATACTGTTATAGAATCATTTTCTCTTATTAGAATAACAAATCGACCACGACCACGAAAACCTGCATTTTTATCTGATTCATTTTCTACATCAACAGTGAACAATATGTAAGTTTTTATTTCAAATTTCATATCTTTCAAAATATTATATTTTTTTCAGAGAAACTGAAATACCTACAATTAATATTCAAACATCACCAGCAGCACCTCCAACTATAGATCATTCATCACATTCTCCATTTATTAGTGTTAAACAACCATTAAATATACAAAATGATACAACACAACCAGTACTTCTTCCACCATCTGCATTTCAAATAAATCCTAATGAAATTAAAATGCCATTATCATCTCGAAGAATAATTGATAATAAAATTACTATACCTCATCGATCATATTCAACTCAACCATCAACAAATATTTTAATTACGAAAGATAATTTACTTGATGTTAAACAACGTTTAGAAATTTATCTTAATAATAAAGCAAAACTTAAGTAAATAAATTTATTAGATATATAAAAATCTAAATTTTTTCCATTTCAGACGTCTTCGACAACAATTATCTAATTTATCTCCATCACAAACTGATACACAAGTAAAATATTTCTTAGAAAAAAAAACAACAAACATTGTCTTTTTTTCTTCTAGCTTGAACAAGAATGTCAACAATTAACTGCATTTATTGCTTCAGAAAAAATTCAATTGACTAATGTATTACAAAATTTGTAATATTTTTATGTGCCTTTTTCTTTTTTTTTGTATTAAACTATTTCTACTTATTGTTTTTTCTTTTTATATGAATAATGGATAGACTATGACAAATAAATTGCATTGGGTTATTCACATAGAAGAATACGATTATTTTTTTTCTATTATGATATATACATATAATATATTAAATTTTGCACTTTTCTTCACATTATAAATGACAATTTAGCATTTGGCTTTTTTTTTTTAAATTTATTATCATATTTGAATAATAGATTTTATTTATTCTAGTCTAGTTATTTATAGGTATAAATTATACTTATCAAATGTTAATTATCAATAAATATAAAATGTTGTAGAATGTGGCTAGAATAATGAAAACTTGTTGTCGTTTGATGATAGGTAAGAAAAGAAGTAAAAGAAAGAAAAATAACAAGATCTTCCTTTCTTTTTTTTTTTTCAATTCTAGTCAATAATAAAACACGCACATACATCTCGGAAAAATAATAGTAGCAAGCATTTCTTGTGAACATTTATTAGCGATTGTCGTGTGTCGATAAAAAGCTAAAAGTATGTTAAATGAACAAAAATTTATATAAAATTTTCCTTTTTTTCTTTTTATCCTTTTACAGTTTAATCAGTACTCGACTTCTTAAATAGTTTCATTTTGTAAGAAAATAAAAATTCAAATTAATGAATCAATCTAATACATCAATCATACCTAATGAACAATCATCAACTATAGTCTATGGAGAAGGATATGTTTATATGGGTCCATTAACTGCACAAAAATATGAAATTCCATCAAAATCTATTAATGAAATACAAGAAAATTCTTCAACTTCATATGAATTTAAAGTTATGTTGTTAGGTGACAGTGGTGTAGGTAAGTATTTATTTATATAATTTCCTTTTATTAATTAAATTCTAGGTAAAACATGTTTACTTGTACGATTTAATGATGGAAAATTTTTAACTGGAAATTTTAGTACTACTGTTGGTATTGATTATAGAAGTAAAATTGTAACACTTGGTGATAAAAAAATAAATTTACAAATATTTGATACGGTAATTTTTTTCTCATCAATAATTTTCAAATATTATTTATGATCTTGATGAAATAAAATATAACATATAGAACAAGAAAAAAAAAAGAAAGAAACTATTTTTCAAAGTCTATTTAAATAGCATGCAACAAAAATGATAGTATTTTATTAGATACTACTACTATCTTAACCTAAAGGTGGTTAAGTAATGTAAAAAAGTTAATCATCACCATAAATTCCTTATGGGTTTACCGCTTCATGATGATGAGTAAAAAGTGCACCTGATGTCATTCTTCAATTTCCTGCTTAGAATATTTCTTGTTCTATTCGTTAAAAGAACCAATTAAATTCTTCAATATTATAAATTCAGTCAATCATATAAAGACTATATGTTTGATTTAATGAAATATTAAAAGATATTTTTCTTTTTTTTTTTTTTTGCTAAAGGCTGGTCAAGAACGTTATCGATCAGTAACACATTCTTATTATCGTGATGCACATGCATTATTATTACTTTATGATATAACATCTTATTCATCATTTGAAAATATTTCAGTTTGGTTAAGTGAAATAAAAGAATTTACAACAAATGATATAATTATAATGTTAATTGGAAATAAAGTTGATAAATCACAACGTGTTGTATCACGTGAAGCTGGTGAACGTTTAGCAAGAGATTTTCAAATAAGTTTTCTTGAAACATCTGCTAAAACAGGACAAAATGTTGAATTAGCATTTATGGCAACAGCACAAGCATTAATTGATAAAGAATTAAATTCAAATATTTCTAATCTTGAATCAAATGATATGATTAAAATAAAAAATACTCAAACAAATACTTCATGTTGTTAATTATTAATACAATATTTTTATATAAGATATTTTAATTGTAAACATATATTATTTGCTTGTATAAGATTAAAAACAAAATATTGATCTATAAATAAGAAAAGATTTATTTTATAATTTTTTTTTTTTCTTTTTGTATATTTACCTAATAATTGATGAATATGAACAAATTGTAAAAGTTTTGAAGATGTTGATGATGAAATTTCTTTTTGAATTATTTCATATTCATTATTAATTGATTTTTGAAATGTTTCAAAAATAATTAGTATATATGGACAAGATGATGGTATTACATAAATTGATGTTTGTTCAAATGTACGAGTGAGAACATAGATTACTGATGCTTGTAAACGAGTAAGTATAGGTCCTGATTGAATATAATAAACACCATTTTTTGATTGAAACTATTAGAAAAATTCAATACAAACAAATATATTATTCATTACTAGCAATAATGGCCAAGTGTATATTTCGATACATTGAAAGGAAAACTGTAATCAATTTATATGCTTAGAAAGAGAGAAAAATTTGAGATTTCTTCCTTGAAAACTACAGAGCGAGGGCAGGTAAAAACAACTTACATTTATTTGATAATTCTTTGCAAATTGTTGAAGTTGTTTAAATTGTTCATTTGAAATTTCTATTGAAGAAGAATTTCGAATTAATTCTAAATCAATTAAATCTTCATCCTATAAAAAAGAAAAAAAGAAATAATTTTCTTTTTTTTGTTTGTTAATTTTTCTTACTAATAAATTTTTATTAATATCAATATCTTTACATAATTCAAGTAAATATCTATTACAAAAACATGAATTTCGAATATTTATTATTTGTTTACCATATATACAATTAATAATTGTTTGTTTTTCAGCAATTAATTGTCCAATATAAATAAAATTAATTAATAAAGATTTTTTATCAATTATTTGTGATAATATTTGACATGTTTTACATAAATCATTATTTGAACATATTAAACAAAAAAATCCATTTTGAATTTTATTTCGAATAATATCAATATCTATTTGATATTGATTATTAAATGTACCTGTACGAGTTATTCGTTGATTATATTTATATAAATATTTAGAATTTATATTTTGTTTTAATAAATGTCGATTATTAAATATTAATGAACGAATTTGACATTGATTAATATATGTATTAAGTGTATTATCTTTAAATTTATGTAAATTTTTAGTAAATTTTCGATTTAAATTTTCAAAATAATATAAATTATATTTAATAGTATTTATTTGATATGTTTGAAAATATTTTGAACATTGAAGAATTTGATTAAGAAATGATAATGAATATGTTTTAGTATTTAATTGAAAATTATTTGAAAATTTTTCACGAATAAAATCAATACAAATAACATAGATTTCTGAATTACCTTTCTATTCAAACAAAAAAAAAATCTTTATTATTTACAAATAAAAATAAATTATTCTTACTTTACTTGTTTGTGGTTTAAATATTGATATCTAGAAAATTTATAATAAAACAAAAAAAAAATATTTCTTTTTTTCTTTTACCTGATGAAATGTTCGATAGAGTAAATTGAGTAAATCAATAGTTACTTGTTCAAATATAGTAAATAATTTTAATACAAAATTTCCATGATTTATTAAACATGATAATGCAATATAAACTTCAGTTTTTAATAATGGATAAACAAGAAGTTCTTGTTCACCAGGATTATCTTGAACATCAAAACTACCATCTGCTGTTATCTATAATATAATTTTAAATTTTCTTCATGATAACTATAGTTATAAAATCAAAATCTATTATACAATTGAAGGTAAAAACGAATATATATCTCTATCGTGTTTCACATTTAATCTCGAAGGAATTGTACTAGCAACTTTTTTTTCATTATCAAGATTTAACCTTTTTTTATAGAAATTAAGATGATCGAATAGTATTTAAGATTTGTTAATTTGAAACTATACATACAAAATTAATTCCCATAGGTTGAAAACGTGAAATATAATAATCAATATTATCTTGATTCATTATATTTCCACTATTATCAATTCCAAAATCCCAATGATCTTCATCAATTGTATGAAATATAAGTCGATCATCATCAATAAGCATTGATACAGTTGATTCATCATGTTCATAATAAGGATTTAAAGTTTGAGCATACCATTGCCAATCAATATTTTCATTTTCTTTTATTAGAAAAATTTTAAATTTTATTTTTTTATAATAAAATTTTATAAAATTACTTCGAGTAACAAGAAAATGATTAAGAGCAGAAATAAATGCACCAGGTGCTTCACATAAATGAAGTGTTATCCATTTTTGATTATTTATATTATTAATTAAATTATAATTTGATAAGATTTCAAACATTTTAGCCCATGCTTGTGTACCTATTTCAATATTTAATTTATCACGTAAATAAGGTACAATTGTCGAAGCATTATTCATATAAGCTGTATGTCTTTAAAAAACAAAAACTGAATTTTTCTTAATTATATTATAATATCATTTTTAATTCTCATGTCTTTTTTTTTTTGAATAATCATTTATACTTTTAGATAATCGTATATTTAGTTATCTATGATAAAAAAACAGCTGTGCCATATCTTTTGAAATATAATGACTTGCCAAACTGCTTGGAATTCGAACTCAGTCACCAGTTGTTACATGCCAATAACAGAAAGTTTATAATAGCGATATCAAACTTAGATTATCTCTTATAGAAAGAAATAAAGAATGAATTTAATGAAGAAAATTTCATCTTCTTCTTCTTCTTTCTTCCTTCAAGAGATAATCTAGATTTGATATCACTACTAAAAAGCGTCTGCTGTCGCCATGTAATAATCGATGAAGGATTATAAATTCCAAGGTATCTGCCAGTCTATCATATTCTAATAGATAAAACGCAGTCGTGTTTTATTATCAGTCGATTCATTACCATGACATTTCAAATCTATATCATATTTTTCTTATCTAAAAGTATCAATGACTATTAAAAATGAGCCTATTGTAAAAAAAAAGAAAACATGAGAAATTATTGGGAATTCAAACCTGTTCCAATCAGCAATATCTTTATCAGAAAGTAATGATTTAACATCATTAAGTTCTTGTTTAATTATAGATAATTTCTCCAAATAAGATAATATATTTTCATCTTCAATATCATCACTAAAATTATAATATATAATTCAATTATTTAATTATTTTATTTACTTTTCAACAAAATCAAATCGTATATCTGTATATTCAAATTGTTGTAATAATGATTTATTATTATTATTATCATCATCTATTTTTCTATGTTTAATATCATTAGAATATTCATATTCATATTGTCGTTTTTTTTTATCTTCATTCATATTTATTTGTCTAAAATACATAGAATTATATCTTAATTCTAAAGCTTTTCCCATCCCAAAAACACAGAAAAAAAAAACAAAAGACAAACTAATCACTGTCAATTCTATTTTCTATAATCTGACACAACCTGTCTTCGATAAATAGTTTTATACGCACACATGTAAAATAATAAAAAAAGCAATATGCATTTATATAAAGAAACGAAAGCGAAAAAAAAAAATCATTCTTAATTTATTTTAAAAAAGTTTTAAACGTTTTTTTAAATCAATACGACGCCATTCATGTAAACGATAGAATTCTGTTCGTGTCATTTGAAATAATGTATAAAATTCATTATCAGATAGATGACGCTTAAAAAAATAAAAATAAAAATAAAAATAAGAATCAAAAATTTTTTTTTTTTCTTAACAAACTTCAAGATGATCACGATCAATATCTGATGGTAATCGTTTTTTTGACATAACTTTTAATTCTTCATATGAATAAATTTTTGGATTACCGATTAGAGTTGGAGCAGAATGAGTTGAAATTATATGTGGTGATGGTATATATCGATTATTTATATCAACTGTCTAAAATAATAAATCTCAAGAGAATAACATTTCATGATTTTAAATTCAATACAAACTTTTAATGATTTATTATGTTCTCCATCATTTGAATCTATAAGGAAAAAAGAAAAACAAGATATTTTTTTATTAAAAAACAAAAAAATTTTCTTACAACATGAATTTGTTGTAGAATCTAAATCAGAATTTCTTTGTATATTAGATAATAATTGAATTTTTGTTGATGGTAATAAACTATCATCATGATTAGTTGTTGATGATGAATGTGTATAAACACGTCTTGATGGTGAAGCAAATTTTGGTGAATCAAAACGACAACGTTGTGGTGGTTCAATAGCTGCTGATGGTGAACGTGATGCTTTCCATGGATCAAGTGGTAATTGTTTTGAAAGAATTTTTTCATGTATACGTAAATCTTCAAGTAATGCATGAGCCATACCAGATGTATCTTTGATTTTTGACATTTCATTAATATCTTTTTCTAATTTTTCGTCATGACGTAAATCATTATCATCATTTATAATATCTTGATTATTATTATTAGTTATTGTATGAGTTATATCTTGATTATTTGAATGAGATTCACTTCGACTTCGATGAGTTTTCATTAATTCAGGTACAGCTTGAATAGCTATTGGTGCTGGCCAATCAAGAGATTCAATTTTTTTTGGTGCATTTGGATCAGGTATAAATCCACCTGAATATCGTGAAAGAAGAATAGGTTCTTTTTCAACTATTGATTCATGATCTGGTGTTGATGAAACAGATTGTGTAGTAGAACAATGAATTTTACGAATTTTTGTTTGTCCTATAAATATAAATTAACCAAAACGAAACGAATTTATTATTAAAATATACCAGTAACTAAAGCTTTCATTCCTTTTTTAGTTCCAGGTACTGTAAATGTTTGTGTTCGATTATATGAAAAACCGACTAAAAAAAATAAAGACAAAATATAAATTTTTTTCTTTTAAGATTATTTCAAAGATTTTAAAAATTGATTATTCTTTTAACATATACATATATATATATATATGTGAGGCCGATTATAGAACTGTTGATGTATCATGATGGCCTGCAGACAATATGCCACTTAGCGACCTTTAGATAAGCAGGAAAGAGAAAAATGAGCTGTTTTATTACATCATCTGTAAAACTAAAGCACATTAGTCAAGTGAATAAATACGTACATGTGTGTATGTATTTAATTGAGTTATAATCTTTACTACATTGAATAGAAAAAAAAAGGAATTAGTTTTCAATGATTAATACAATCCTTTCTTATCTATTGTTTAGCTTTTATTTTAATCATTATCTTTATAATAATAGAATGAAGTAAGAAGACAAGACTTACTCATTTCTTTTCGTAAGCATGAAGGTTGATGCTGTTGATGGTGAACCATCAACATTATCGGTCGTTTGTATGTGCGTGTCGTCTTCTTATCGCCTCGTTGTTAATAATAGTTGCACACAGACACACACACGCATATACACAAAGCAAAAATTGGTTTTTTTCCCCCTCTCTCTCTCTCTCTCTCTCTTTCTCGCTTGTCTTTCTTTTTCTGTTCATTTCTTCGTTCGTCGTGTCGATGTCTGCTATAGTTGTTGAGAATATTTTTTTTCCAATTGTTTCTCCACGTTCGTCATCATCTATTTTTGAGCTATCATATTGCAACTTCTCGATATTTCTTGCTTTTCATTCCGACGTGACAAGGTCATTTACTTGACTACACACATACAATGTCAATTTCTTTTTCCTATCATTATTCGTTTGGAGTTTATCTAGTTCTTTCCTTTTATATATCTCTATATATATATTCCAAACTCCGGAAATAAACGAACGAATAGAGAAGAAAAAAAAATCCGGCACAGCTGTCATTTTAACATTGAGCAGATGCTTTTTTAAAAAAAAAAAAAGGAAGGGCATGTTCACCTGCTGATTATTCAATCGATGCTGCTCTTTCCTTTGTCTTTGTCAAGCTGTGTAATTGATATCATCAATATAGGAAGCAAACGCAGTTTTGTGGTCATCTTTCAAGCGAAACAAATTATTGTTCAACGATTTCTGTGCTTTTTTTTTGTTTCTTGCGTCATTGCTATTCATTCAACCTTCTTCTTTTATTTATTGCACAACAAAATCAATCAATTCCGTGATGCTTTTCAACTGATTATCAAAAGAAGAAGAAGAAGAAGAAGAAGAAGAAAAAAAAACAACCAATCGGTAGTAATTAGTAAGATAAAAGATATAATTACTTGGTCGATGAAATTGTGGTGATTTCGTTGATGAACCTATATGATCATTCCCACCTCGTTTCATATAACCCATATTTTCTTCACTATTTAAATAACCAGATGTTAAGATTCGATTAAGATCACTTCTACCTATTTGACTTGATGTTATTGTATGTGTAAGACAATTCTAATGAGAAAGAAAGAAAAAAAAAATGTCGTGATGATTGTCATTCAATATATCAAATAATAATCATTTATAATTAAAATATTTTCATAGATGTGGGTGTGTATGTCTGTCTCGCCGACATGCAATATATCTTGTTAGTTACAATTAATCGTTTACTTACTTTATTTGGTGATGATGATGAATTAGATAGATCACAGGGACTTGTTTCATTTGAATCATATATAAGTAATAATTTATCAGATGGATTATGAGAAATATCAACATGAATTTTATCATTAGTGAGAGTTTGATCAGGTGTTATTGGTGATATAAGAGATAATGAACAATCATATACATTATTTTCTTTATTTTCATTGATATTTGATTCGAATTTTTTAATTTTTCTGTTTAAATTAAAGATTTAAAATATATATTTGATCAAATGATTGAAAACTTACGTCTTTTTAAAAAATGACAGCATGATGTACAGAAAAAAATTAACTTGTTTAAAGATCTAAATAATCAAAAAAAAAAATATCACTTTTAATACTTTTCTCTTAATGTCTACAAACTTTTTTCGTATATATATATATGTACGGGCTTCACGACAATAAGCGAAAGAGAGAGTGAATGTATGAAGCACCTATCAAATAGTAACTGTCGTGGATTCTTTTTTTTTTAACACAACGTAATCGAAGAGAAAAAAGAAGCAAAAGTACAATAGATATATTCTTCTTTTTTTAAAGAAATATAACGAAATAATATAGTAAGAATAATTGATCCAACGATAGTTATGCTTCGATTGAATAATAATAAATTTGTAATAATAAAGAGATGAATAGATAAATGAATAGTTTATTAGTATTGAGAAGATCTATGCATTTAACTAATGCTTCGATCTGCTCATATACTGCTGCCAACAATGGCGGCAGCAGTACCAACCACAACAAAGAGAATATAAGTATAAAGAAATGTATATCTGGAAGATATTTTTTCTTCTCTCTCTCCCCCTCTCTCTATCTTTCCCTCTTCTTTCTTCGACCGGCGTCCGTTGATAAATAAAGAATATAGTGCCTTTTCTTCTTCTTCTATTTTTTTTTGTTAGACGACTATGTCTGCAGGATAAAGAGATCCTATTTGTTCTCATATGCACTATATGCATATGTTCTATACCGATAGGTCACAGACGTTCATATACACATCGTCTGTTCATCGTTTCTTTCTCTTAGGTTGTTCCGATGTCTTCTTTTGTAAATAAGAGTAAAGGAAATAATGAAGTGACATACATAATGACAGAATTCTACGGACTTCCTTTTTTTGTCACCATCATCAATTCAAACCTCTATTTATATGTATATATATATCAAAATTTATTCATATATATGTATTACCTTTTAAAAAAAATGAATGAAAATCTATAAGTGCTTATCAATATTATGCAAATGTATATATAATACATGTCAATCATCATTGAATTGATGAGACAAATGAATTTGTGCATGCCAAACGTATCAAATATAAATATTATGCATATTTCTCAGTTATTTGGCTTACCTACTTGATATTAATCTATTAATATTAAATCATAATGTTATAGATTTTTTTATTGTATTTATCAAGGATAATGAGATTAAGAAGATGTCAAAAGGAAAAAATCATTTGCACGTTAAAATCCACTATTGCCATGATTGTCTTCATTTATCCTCTAAACAAAAAGGAAAATAAAATATATAATATTCGATTTAGATAAATTAGAATATCTTCTAACGAAATATTTCATCAGAATATAATTAATTAATTCAATAAAAAAATCTTTTAAAATCTTTTTACTGATCTATAGCGACATCTTGATACTTTCAAAATTATGTCAAAATAAATAAAATACAATAAAATCTTCTTATCTTATAAAAATCAAACAAAAATATCTATGGAATTTTCTTTTTTATATTTATTAAATAACCAATCATTAATCAGTATTGATCATTCATCTATCTATATATATATATATTGTTGCTCAGATGATGATGATGATGTAGAACAAGAAAAAAAAAGAGAGGTCTATATTGATATTTTTAGATTTCTAGTTCATTTTATCATGATTACTAATTAATTAAAATATTCATAATAATAATAATAATAATAAAAGAAGAAAAGAAAGATTCATTATGACTATATTTTCATCAAAAAAAACTTCAAATAATAATAAAGATTTATCATCAAATTCAACGAATCAACAACAACAACAATCATCAACAAATATATCTCGTACACGTTTATCACGCGATGATGAAAATTCAACAAATATTGCAACAAATTCAAATGAAGAATCAAATTTAGTTTGTGAAAATAATCTTCCATCATCATCATCGACAACAAATACAATATTAACAACAACAACAGCACCTGCATCAAAACGTAAATCTCATTATCATCATCAAACAACAGTTAAACAAGCTCGACGACGAGGTGCTTCTGTTGGAGAAAAATTAATCTCAAATTCATCTGTAACAAATGTTACATGTCATAGTCCATCATCTAGTATAACAATTGAGAATAATTTATCATCAAATACAAATTCAAATGAACATTTAACACAACCATCAACATCAACATCATCACTTACAACAGTTAATAATGATGAACAATGTAATAGTGAAGATGAATATGAACAAACAACAGTTAAATATGATAGAAATAATCTCAATGAAGTTTGTTTTAGAAATTTTCTTTTTTTTTTTAAAAAAAATTATTTTTTGTTTTAGCTTGAAATGCGTTTTGCTAGAGCATTAAAAGAAAAAAAAGGTTTTGTTATTAAGGCAGTTCAAGAAGATGGAGCATGTTTATTTCGAGCAGTGTGTAAGTAAATCAAATATATATATATACATCAAAATTTGTTGTTTTTCTTTTAGCTGATCAAGTATTTGGTGATGAGGAAATGCATGCAACAGTTAGACAAAATTGTATGGATTATATTGTAAGTTTAATCATTTTTTTATAAAGAAATAGTTTATTCCTTTTTTTTTAATTTTAGGTTAAAAATGCAGATTTTTTTCGTTCATATATAACAGAAGATTTTGATCATTATATAACACGAAAACGACGACAAAATTGTCATGGAAATCATATAGAAATGATTGCACTTTCAGAATTATATAATCGACCAATTGAAGTCTATGAATATAGTATAGGTAAAAATAAATAATTTTTTTTTTTTGTAACAAAAATATATTTCAAATTTTTTTTTTTAAGAACCAATTAATATTGTACATGGAATGTATAAAACAGATAATGAACCAATTCGTTTAAGTTATCATTGTGGTGTTCATTATAATTCAATTATTGATCCTTGGAGACCAACTGCTGGTCATGGTCTTGGACTTCCCGATCTTGAACCAGGAGTATATAATTAACCAAAAAAAATTTTTCTTATGAAATTCTTTTTTTTTATTAATAAATATCTTTATTATTGATTATAGCGTGCTCAAGAATCACTTATTCGAACAGCTGTACGTCAATCAGAAGAAAGTCATATTGAACGTGCTATGCTTGATGATAAAATAGCTGCTACTGATTGGGAAGCAACACAAGAAGAATTAATACAACAAGTAGCAAGAGAATCATATTTACAATGGTTATGTGATACTAATCAACAACATAAAGATAATAAAACGGTTTGTTATGAAAATAAGATATTACTCTAGATTTTCATCTAACGTAATAATCTGCTCGAATACTTATTCATTTTTGAGATAGAAATATGTGTATTATATCTATTTCGCGCTTATAATCTATTTTTGAATAGATCGAAAATATTCAGTTTTTCTGATGTACCTATAAGAAATGCCGATGATAGTAATCCTTTATTTTTTTTAGGATTAAATTATAAATATTTTCAAAAAAGTTTTTGTTTTCACATTTTGATAATATTTTGAGATTTTCTTTGTCTCAATTCGTGACATTAGATCAGAAGACGTCTCAGAAAATGCAAAAAAGAGTTCTCTACAAAATGTGCCATAGCTACTAATTTGTACTAGCTTAATTGAAACATAGCATCTAAAGAAATGAATCCAGATAGTGAAAGCCTTTGAAATTCTACATCTATTGGTATATTATTCAAAAAAGAAGAAAAACTCGGACGATGTTTTAGTAGGAACCATATATATTTTACTTGGTAATTTTCATCATTGTAGCTCAGTTTAGAAGCGATATAAATTGCATTGAACTAGATACTTCTTTGCAAAAAAATTTTTACACAAAACTTTCTATAGAGAAAATTTTCGTGAAAATCGCAGAAAATTTTTTTTTGAGATGCCATAACTCAACAAAGTTAGACGAAAACTACTAGCCCAAGGACGATCATCAATCATAAACTCCTCCTCCTTTGTGAAGAGATGATCGCTTACTAAAATTATCTTCATAATCATTCACATACATCATTTTGTAGACAACTCTTTTCTGTATCTTTCGAGACGCCTTCCGACTTGATATGATGAACTGAGACAAAATGAATGCAAAAAAAGACATTTTTACGAATATCTGTGATTGACTATGTGATATTTCATTAGAACGAAAAAAAATTTAGCGGCAGACAGTTCCATATAAGATTAGTTGGTCTTCTAACGGATCCTCTCTTAAACAGTAGAAATCACAGCTCTCTATTTAGTTTATTATGATGCTTGTAACAGTATTAATATTCTAAGGTAAAATATATAAAGATTTCGTCTATTCTGTATGAATCATAATTCGTGTTTAATGCAAATTTTTATAGATATAGTACAGTCCTACTTTGTTCTTCTGCCAATATGTAATATTTATGACACATAGTGATAGCTATTAAAGTAGAGAGAAGAATAAGTATCTTATTGTGACAAAGTATAACTATGAAACATTTGTCAGTTATAGTATGACATAAGTGCTCATGTCATATTATCTTCCACATAAGTACAGATATATGTTAAGAAAAATTCAATTATAAGAAAAGGAACTTCTAGTTTTTCTTTTTTTTCCTTGAAGAATAGAAACATTGTTTAAATTGTTAACTTCGTTTTTTTAAATAAGCTTTTCTTGTCAGCGAAAACTTGGAAAGATTGATACCTATTCAATCATCAAACTATGAAATTAAAACAAAGAAAATTAATTTAATTATTCTCTTTAGATGCCATCTTCAAGTTCATCACCAACATCAGCAACAACATCGGAGCGAGCGTCAAATAGTAATCATAGTAAATTTGAATTTGATAAAATGAGCTCTTTTTTTATTTTTAAAAAATCTTTTTTCTTTTTATTAGCAAGTTCACCGAGAAATTTATTACCATTAAGACTAGATGAACGAAAAGATTGTGAATTTGCTTTACCATTTAATTATGAATGTGATGCATCATCAAATGCTGGTATATTTTTTAAATTTAATTTTTTTTATTTTATATAATATTTTATTTTTTTAGATCTCGATGATGATGATGATTCATTAATGCGACAAGTTCTTGCTATGTCACAAATTGAATATGTCGAAACATTAAAGAAACAACAACAACCACCAAAATCAGACGATCCAGATGGACCATCTTCATCATCAGACACACATCTTTTGTAGAAAAAAAAATTTTTTTTTGTTAATTTATATTCTTTTCTTTCTTTCCCACTGATATTTCCTTTAAAAAAAAACATAGCATCCGAACAGGCAATGTGTGTTATGCACGTTTGAAAAAAACTCTTGTTCCTCTTCTTTTTTTTTTTCTTTTTTTCTTTTTTTGTCTTACGTTTACGTCAATTATATCTGTGTGTGCGTGTGTGTTTGGAATTAAACGAGAGTAATATTTCGGATATATCTCTCGATTTTCTTTCAGATAATGTCAAAAATTTCTAAACGAAAATTTCAATTAGATAATAATGATGATGATGATGATAAATGGTCATCATTATCACGTGAAGAAATTATTCAACGTTGTAAACAACTTGAAAAACATGTTGAACAATTAAGAAATACAATAACGAAAAAAACTGGAAAAGAATCACATGAGAAAAAAAAGAAAACAATGAGATCATTTGATTTTACTAAACATTCAAAACGACATATTTTTCTTAAATTTATATATCTTGGTTGGGAATATCATGTAAGAATATATAATGAAGCATTTTT
>JAJEKB010022014.1:0-12814 GCA_022393335.1 Macrotrachela quadricornifera | reverse complement strand
TATATATATATATATATAATTATATTTATTTAACAATAATATACAAAAAGAAGCACATATATATAAATAGCTATTATTGAAATAAAATTTAAAATAAAATTTAAAAATTAATTTGGTTTATAAAAACATGTAGTAACAAATTTTTGTTTATATCGAATTGTTGTACTTAATATCATAATACCATTCTAAATATTATTATACAAAAAAAACAAACTAAAATAAATATTTAAAAATTAATAAAGCAAATAAATACTTGAATTGATAAAGCATATAAATGTCGAAGCATAACAGTATTCGGTTCTGGAAGGACATTAGGATCACACTAGAAGAAAAAATAATTATAAACATACGAATATATTTTTTTTTATATAGAACAAAAACAAACATGTGCAGGTAATTTTCGATTGAGAAGAATATTAAGTAAATGAGGTGGAATACGAGGTGGTGGTGGTTGATCAATTGATATCAATTGATTATTTTGTTCTTGTGTCCATATATTCAATTTTGGAAAAGAAAATACTGCTCGTTCTAAATGATTATTTACATTTTGATCCGCTGGATTTACATAAAGAAAATGAACACGACCATATTTTGTATGATATTCAATTGTCTTCAATTAATAAAAAATTATATATTATTAAAATAGAATTTATTGAAAAAATACTTTAACATACTTCATTCATTATAAATCTTGGTCGTCCATTAACTAAAATTTTATAATAATGACAACCATGTGGTATTCGAATATCTGTTCTATATTCACCATCTCTATAAATTTAAATAAAAATAATAGAAAAAATAAACATATTAGAAAATTAATATACGATTTTATCATTCTATGTTCAACCCAATCAGTAAATGTACCAGTAATACTTGCATATACATCAAAAGGTAAAGCAGGTATTGAAAAATTCGTAAGTGTACAATCAATAGGATATATTATTATATTATTTTCTTCATGTGGAGATGTACTTTTTGTTGAAATCTAATTTAAATAAAATTTATTAAAAAAAAAAATTAATTCTTAATAATTTAATATTACTCGTCTTTCTCTTTGTTGAATTGTAACTAAACGTTCATCATCACTATCATGTTTATTAAAACCAACACATTCACTTGGACGATGTTGTCGTTTTGAATTCGTTTGATGATTTCCCATTAGTTACTAACGTCTTTATTCGTAATACTTTAATGTTTTCTATAACTATATGATAGTTACATATAAAATTTATATATAAAAAACGTGATGATATGTATAAGCATACATATTATGTTTATCATTTCATGTTTTTTTTTTTTCGCTTTTAATAAAAAAAAAATTTCTAGAATGTTTGACGCAGTTTTGTTTCAAAATGATAAACATGATATTATTGTAATTATTGTCTCACAATTTCATATACATCAGCTTATTGCCTATTGGTTATAATGAGTGGTACAGGTTAAATTGCCATGTTTTACATGTCAGTTTTTGAATTAAGTAATATGATGTATTAAAAAAGCAAAGTTAATTATAGAACTTTTTCATAAGAAAAAAATAATTAAATTAAGCAGATAATAAAGAAAAAATATTAAAAATATTGACAGTATAGTTATTTATGATCTACTCGAAATTTATAATTCAATACTATGTAATCAAAAATTTATTTTTTAATTTCAACACAATGTTTTACTATCGATAATATTTAAATAATAATTTTTATTTGAACTTTGATTAACTTGATTATACTACTAAAGATTAATAAACATATGATAAAAACTATTTAGGTAAAATATATAAAATCTTATTATTTCTATATAATAGAAAAACTTATAAAATTAATCTTTTTCTTTATTTGACTCCTACATTCACCTGTGTATGATATATCCTTTGTAAATATATGATGGAGTATCTGATTTAATAGAACATTTAGAAAAGAAAAATATTTAACTATCAAGAAAAAAAAATGATTATTCATTAAAACAACGAAGTTAAAATGCTATCTTCCTTAAAAAATAATGCATTACTTTCTTATATATTGACATTGAAAAATTCGAATCCCACATACAATCACTCATCATTCTTTCGGTAGTTTTCACTACAATACGAAAATATGTTTGTCACTAATATTGAATATAAGTATAATGCTCTAGAATATTAAGTGGAATCAAATTACGACCAAAGAGTCATTAAGCAAGATAACCAAAGCTTATATATATATATATATGTAATTTCAGTTACTGACTTTCATCATTCGTTATTACTTGACGTTTTGATATGATGCATATCCTTACCATATTCACTATTTTTCTTCTTGTTATACAACAAACATTTGCTGTCAATTGTATATGTAAGTGTTGTACATCAACTGGGTGTCGTCCTGAGGCAGAAGCAGGTCGTCGCGATTTATGGTATTGCTCGTCATCATCATGTACAAGAGAGAGATGTGCTGAATGGTTTTATGATAAATGTCCACGAAAAGATGCTATCGGAGATGTACTATCAGAATGTCGAAGTAATGGTAATAAATCATTACCGTCTTTATTTATTATCACTGGTATAACTTCAATTATTATAATGATTAAAAATAAATTTTAAAACAAAAAGAAAAATATATATTAATCAATACTTTATTTTTATGTATGTCATTGTCTAATTTCTTTTTTTTTCCATCAAAAAAAAATTTGAATCACTACATTAATAATATGTTCATATTATTATTATATAAAATTTTATTTGAAGTATCTTTTCATTAAGCAATGAATGTTCAGTTAATTATCATTTAGGATGTTTTAAATAATAGAAAATTCAATTAATCTCAGACAATAATTATAGTTTCATAGTGTAATCTTTATAATTATGGCATTCAATTTTAAGTTATGATATCGATAATTGATTAACGGTAATAAATAAATATTTTATATAATTCAAGACAGTATAAAAATTCGAATTAGGCGAACAAAGAATGATGAAATATTTAGGTGTACCCAAAAGTGGTAGGAGAGGTATCTTATTTTTTTATCGAAAACTTAAGAAAAATTCCTCTTTTTTTATGGTATGATAAAGAAAACGATGCTCTGTTTTTCTATGTTATTTGATCACTCTCTTCAACTAATAACATAATAATAAAACTTCGATCAAAACTATTTTTGTTGAAAATTTAACTATCGGTTGAGACGGATTAAATGTCTATGCTTTGCATTTCAGTTTTCAATCACTTAACATGTCGTATTAGAAAATAAAACATATCATATTATGCAGCATGAAAAGCTCTACAATTCACAAAACAAAGTTTATTTTATTTGTTCACTTCTTGAGTTTGAAAACGTTAAATTTTATGCTATCAGTTTTCTTTGTTCTGCACCCTCAAATTTTTTCTGTACCACAAGAAAATCCTTTCTTGTTATTTCAATTATAAAACAAGTAGTATTATGTAAGTTGTAGAACTTTTCACGCTGCACATTGTGATATATTTTATTTTCTGATAGAACATGTTAAGTGATTGAAAACTGAAATGCAAAGCATAGACATTTAATCTGTCTCAACCGATAGTTAAGCTTTCAACAAAAATACTTTCTATCAAAATTTTATTATGTTATTAGTTGAAGAGTGATCAAATAACATAAAAAGATAGAGCGTCATTTTCTCTATCATATCATAAAAAAAGAAGTTTTTCTTAAGCTCTCCATAAGAAAATAAGATGCCTCCATCACTACTTATGGGTACTCTCTAAGTATAATTCAAGTTCATTGGTACTATCATTTCAATTTCAAGAAGATGATTTAGAGATCATCGCTTGCATAGATTTGAACACTTGATATTGCAAACAAATCTTATACGTTCTATCGTACATGTATCGATTATATAATTGCTTTTCATCAATGATAATTAAGTATATAACACAGAAAGAATAAGCATTTTTCTGATTAATTAGATTAGTCAGTTTTGTTTTATGCACTAGTAACAACGGATGATTTTGTATTAAAAATATTTTAATTTCGGATTAGAATTGATCAAAATGACCATATTTGGATACTGTTTGTCATATTGGTGAATGTAAACGAGTTGTTGAATTGTGTTCTTTTTGTTGGTGTTTATGAGGGTTTCGTCACATAACTGTTACTGTTTTTGGATAATAATCTAGTACAATAATTTGAATTTCATATGAACACCATGGGTATTAATCTTACTTCTGTTTGTGAATATGAGATGAAAATTTTTCAGATACCATGTGTCAGAAGATCGAGATATTTTTAAATTAATATCGACAAGATACTTTCACGATTACCAAGTTAATAGATTCTCGTTTTATTTCTATCACTATTCTTTTCTTTACTCAATATGAGATATACCGGTAATCTGGGATGAAAAGATCAATGATTAAACGATAATAGAAGTATTGGTTCTTTCTGTCCACTCATTAATAGAATCTCTAACTTCAAATCATTGGATTCAAATAGTTACTTGAGTTAAACAACGTGAAAAATCTTACAAAAATTGTTTCTCTAAATTTCATCGTATAATATGAAATTTTTTAGAAAGAATGTATTGAATTACTTTAAATTTTGTTTTTTATAGAATATACAAATGTTTCCTTTCTTATGCGTAAATTTCAACGAGATGGGTTCAATCTTTCGAAAGATAAATCTGAACTAATTTTCAAAACATTTCTCTGCAAATTGAGTACAAGAAATCATTCTAGGTGTGGTGACTTTCTATATAAAAAAGAAAAGGATGTTCTAGTCATGGATGAGCAAGAAAGAGATAACAATAGTCACAATTATACATATGAATAGCCTGTTAGACATTGAATAAAACAAAATTTATTACTTTTTCTGTTCCGTTCATTTTCTTTCTTAAAATAGTCATTCTTTGTACGATATAGACATATTAATTAAGGTCTAGGATTATTGCTATAGAAATGGAGAAGTTTGTCAAGGAATGTCAATCAATCATCATAAAGAGCTATCATGCGTATATTGAGTCAGCCTCCTGGCAGTGATTGAATGCATACTTTCTTTACTGTAGTGTTAACGCGTCTAGTTCACTATATTTTTATGCATTCGATCACAATCAATTAGTTTGTATTCATTATTCTGTTCGATTTTTTAAATCTGAATGTCGATATTGGCACATATTAAATTACATTCTTATCAATATAGCTGTTTCTTCGTAGAATTTCACGGTAAGAAATACTTGTCATTCTTGTTTTGACGTATTTTTTTTTATTATGTACTATACTAATATCAAAGTTTATTATAACGACATTGAGGCAATGAATTTATTTCGATGATGTTAGATGTGAAAAAAAGAAGTGTTTTATTATTGGAACACCTTTTTTTTTAGCTAGAAATGTTCGAAATAAATTGCTTATTCCTATGATTGATTTCAATTAGCAAAAATTTAAGATAGAATAGAAAATAATATTTTCTAATAATTAGTAAATTTATTTTTTTGAAATTTGACATAATGAATTATAATTTTCAATAATAAATAAAAGTGAAAAAATTTGTATTGCTTTTGTATGTTCATTACTAAATGTTGTTTGAATTATCCGTTGTGCTTCTAAATAATATCTTTTTGCTTCATCTAATTTTAATTGTTTTTCATTTTGATTTTTTTGTTTTTCTTGATCAATTTCAACAACAAATTTCATACAAATATCACCTAAATTTAAATAAACATCACCAACTTCAATATGATTTGGACCTAAACTATTTAAAAGAATTTGTAATGCTTGTTTTAAATGTATATATGCAAGTTTATAATCATTTATCATTGCAGATGCAAGACCAAGAGAATTAAGAAACATTCCATATTTATAATGTTTATCACCGAATTCTTTTTTTATGATAATTAATGCTCGATTTATATAATCAATAGCTTGTTTATAATTACCTAAGAAAAAAACAAATTAAATTAATTTAATAAAATTTATTTTAAAAACTAACCAAGTTGATGTTGAACTTGTCCGATATTATGATAAATTTCTGCTGCTTCTGAATGTTGTAAACCAAGTGTTTTTTCAATAGCAGTTAATGCACGTTGATAAATTTGTAATGCATCATCAAATTTATTACGTTTTCGAGCAAGATCACCTAAATTATTGTAATAAATACCTAATTTATAATGTTCTTGATCATGACCAAATGTATCATGTACTATTTGAATAGCACGTTTATAATAATTTTCTGCTTCATCATAATCAGCTCGTTTTTTTAAAATTAAACCCATAGAATTAAGAACTTCAGCTACTTCGATATGATTTGGTCCATATGATTGTTCTAAACAAGCTAAAGCTTCTTTATAAGTTGCTTCAGCTGTTATAAAATCACCTTGCTAAGGAAAAAAAGAAAAATTAGAATTCATTTCAAAAATATAAAATAAATTTTATACTTTACGATAAATATCACCAACATTCGTAAGATAAATTCCTATATTTGGATGTTGTTGTCCATAATAATGTTTAGAAATTTTTAATGCTTGTTTAAGATAATCTAATGCTTCAGTATAATTTCCTTCTTTTTTAAGTAATACACCTAGATTATTCATAATATCAGCAATAGATGGATGATTTTGTCCAAAAAGTGATTCAGTTTGTTTAAGAGATTTTAAATAAAGTTCTCTTGCTTCATTATAATTACCTTTTTTACGTTGAACATCTAAATTTAAAATAAATTATTAAAAAAACAAAAAAAGACAATTAATTAGAAAAATAATATTTACCAGCAAGATTTGAAATAATATCTGACCATAAATTTGAATTTGTATCAACAATTTGAAGTGCTTCATTATATGTTACAATTGCTTGATCATACTAAATAATAATTAAAAATAATCAGTAATATAAAAAAAATGAATACGTTCTTTTTTTTTTTGTTTGCTTACATCAGAACATTTTTTAGCAACTAATCCAAGAGAATTAAGAATTTCAGCTTTTGTTTGAGATTTATCATCAGATCGTAATAGATCAAGTGCTTTTGTAAAAACATCATTTGCTTGTTCATATTGAGCTTTTTTTAAAAATAAATATCCTTTAGCAGAAAGTAATTCAATACGTTGTGGAATAGATTTTGCTAATGAATAGATTTTTGTATATAATTCTAAAGCTTTATCATATTGATTTGTATCTTGTTCAATTTGTGCTTGAAGTATCATAATATTTTCAGAATTATTTTTATCTTTAATCATTTCTAAACATTCTTTCGCATGATTATAATCATGTTCTGTATGAAATAATTTTGCTAAATCATATAAAACATTATCAGTAAGATGAACTTTTCCATCTTTATATTTTAATAATAAAATACGTGATTCATCTAATTTTAATCGTTGTTTATTAGCAAGTTTTTCAGGTGAATATGAACATATACGTTTATGTTTTATTAAATCACTTCGTGAAATTTTAACTGAACAACCATGTAATGCATTTGGACAATCAAATTGAAGATTATCAACAAAACGTTGTATAACAATATTTTTTAATAAATTTTGTTCTGTTAATGTTGATGATCGACATCGTGGACAAGTTTTTGTTGATTTTTGTAACCATGATTGTATACATGAATAACAAAATAATTGATGACAACAAGGTGTTTCACGAACATCAGTAAGATAATCACAACAAATACAACATTCAATCAATCGTTGAATGTCATGTTTAGATGCCGTCATTGTTCTTATGTTTTTTTAAGAAATATAATAGAGTGCAAAACGAGAAATAAAAATAAAAAAAAAGAATTTTTTTGCATAGGAGAACACCTTACTTTTTTTTTCCTTTCTATATATGTTAATTGTTATTTCTTTCTTTTTTTTTCATATTTTTTCATCAGAATGAATGAGTTTTAAATAAGCAATTGCATCATGTGATCAGTTCATATAGATGCATTATATTTATCATAAATTCTTATTTCAAGGTCACAAATAAATTAACAAGTTTTATTTTTATTTCTATTATTCATTTAATTACATATATATATATATGAACATGGTTATGATCATCAACAATCTATTACTTTAAATATGTGAAAAGTAATAACAATACATATGAATATTGTTAGTAAATATATTTAAAGAATATAATTATAAATTTTGTATAAATGATGATGATAATTATGATTGTCTATATAATGATCGTTTCAAAGCCTTCTTAACATATAAAATGAATGCGTGCATTTTTAACAAGCAAAAAATTTTTTTATTCTTTCTTTTTCAAACAATGTGCACAAGTATGCTAATCTTTTCGATAGAGCTACTGAGCACTTTATTTCGCTTATCCCTCATTTTTGTATTTGATGATGATGATGATGATGAGCCTCCTCTTTTTTTTTTTATATACAATAAACGTAACTACTTAACATTTGTATGTCCGTAAAGATTAAAGAAAACAAAAATTTTGTTCAATAGATTTTATTTCATGAATAAGGTAAGTTAGTGATGACATTTATATAGATATTAATAGCAGATATCATGGCAAAATATAGATACAGTTTCGTTCCTACGCGTGTATGTATATATCAATTTATAAAGCCTTATATCAACATTATAAGCATTTATGCATGCAGCATATACTGTTGGATTATAGTTTGCGTATGCATTCGTTTTGTCTAAAAGAGCAATAACTATATGCTTGATGATTGTATTAATATAATATATAATTATAGTCTACTATAAAACATAAAAAAATTCAACATTCTTTTTTAAAATTTTTAAAAAGGTAATATAAACTTAAAATTTTTATTCTATGATTTAATATCTTCATGTATTTGATAAAAAAAAATATTTTATTAAATAATGCTAAATCGATTATCTATCATCTCTTGACTGATTTATATGTTTTTATGAGTTTATCCTCTTGTATATATCATTCTTTCTCGTATTATTATGATGAAGAATTATATATCTTTCTTTTTCTCTTATTCGTTCTATCGACATTATTGTCGGTCTTATTGCAATATTGTAATATCATAATCATAAATGTCTGTGTATATATATATATAAATATATGTATGGAGAGTATGCTCATATTTGCTTTCATAAATTCGCTCGATTGGAATAAAGATATATAATAGTAAATGACTCTCTTTTTTTATCATAATCAAAACGATATGAGTATAATAACTATACAGATTACTATTATCTATCTTATACGTTGATTAATCTTCCTTCTTTTTTTTGTTTCTACTATTTCCTTATTATTACTCTCGTAGAGAGTATATTTATATATACATATCGATATTTTAATCAAAAACAAACTTGTTAGCGTTATTTGAGACAGAGAATCGATATTATTATTATTTCTTTGCATCCATCCATTTGTATGCTTGTTCTAGAGACTATAATGCATAATCAAAATAATATGTATATATATATAAATAGATAGATAGATAGAGAACATTAATATAGAAAAAAAAGGAGACAGAGAGAGAAAGAGTCAACAATGTTTTTATTGAATATAATTTATGCATTAGGAAGAAGATAGATTTGAGTGTATATATATACAATGTTATAGAAGCGCGATGCAAACATTTACTCTGATCAGCATGTATATGTAAGTATTTGATTGAAATAATGATAACATTATGATTAAAATGAATATTTGACATTTGAAATAGAATTTTACTTTCTCTTTTTTTTTTTAAATAATTTCGCATGAATTTCTAAATCAACACGTATATATATATTTCTTTCTATAATTTTTATATACAGATATTTTATAAAATTTGAATGGAATATAAAATCGATGATCAGCTGTTCTTTTTTTTTTTATCTTCATCTAATAAACAATAATCGCGCGTCGATAATGTTTTGTTTTTTTTTTAAATTTCTTCATTTTAGAATGTCAAATAATCTTAATTCTGAATTAAATCAACTTCAATTACAATTAGCAACTATTCAAGAACAACAACGTTTACAAACATATATGATAAAACAATTTCAACAACAATTAAAATCTTATCAAGATAAACAAGAAAATAAAAAAAATATTCAAGTAAAATTACCATCTGATGAAGAAGAAGAAGAAGAAGATGATGATGATGACAATGATGAAGGAGGAGGAGAAGAAGAAGAAGAAAATAATTCACCACTTGATTTATCATCAACATCAATTAAATCTGATGAAGATCAATCAACATCATTAATAGAATTTCAAATGGAATCACATGAAGGTGAACCAGAAAATCCTAATATGTCGAAAGTTTGTTTATTTTAAATAGAAAAAAAAATTTTAAAAAAAAAAGAATTTTTTTTTTTTTTAGCTTAAAAATATGATTAAAAAACTTGAACAAACAACAAATAAAAGTGATTCAAATGAATGTGTAGTTTGTAAACGTATATTATCATGTCAAAGTGCACTTAAAATGCATTATCGTACACATACAGGTGAACGTCCATTTCGTTGTCGAATATGTACACGAGCATTTTCTACTAAAGGAAATCTTAAAACACATATGAATATACATCGTTTAAGTAATGATAATGTATCATTAATAGAAGAAAATATATCAATAGTAAATTCTGATGATGAATCACAAGTTTGATATAAAATTAAAATTTTTATTATATTAAATAAAAAAATTTCTTTTTGTTGAATTTTAGAATGATGATGAAGATGATGATCGACAATCTTTAAATCTTTCAAAATTTTCATTATTTAATCCACAATTTTTTCCATTTTTAGCTGCAGCAGCAGCATTAAATCAAAATAAAACATTAAATTTAGCAATAACAGATGAAAAAAAAGATAATATTGGAGGTATAATTGATGATATTCATCAAACAAGACGTTCATCATCTCTTTCACAACATATTTGTAATATATGTTCAAAAAATTTTTCATCCGCTTCAGCTTTACAAATTCATAATCGAACACATACAGGAGAAAAACCATATAAATGTGAAGTATGAGAAAAAATTTTTTTTACTTTTTATTTTTTTATTTAAAAATTTATATTAGATTTGTGGTCGAGCATTTACAACAAAAGGAAATTTAAAAGTTCATGCTGGTACACATATGTATCAAACAAATTCAACAATGATTCATAATAAAGGAAAAATACGTCAACAACAACGACGTTATGATTATCATCCATATTCAACAATTAAAACTGAATCTTAAGAGAATAAAATATTTTACAATGGTCTTTCATATCTATATCTATATATCTATATATATATATTTAATGACTATATAATATAATGATGAGAATGCATTCCTATCATGTCTGTTTGTTTTTAACTCAGGTTTCATTTTTTTTTTCATATGTGTGTATAGCAGTTAAGTTTGTTTTTGTCTTATTGTGAAAAGAAATTGGCATGATTGTTATTGTTGATATTGTTTGTTTATTATCGAAATAATAGCATTACAAAAAAGAAATGTTCTATTGATAAATGAAAAATTTTTATTGATTTTTCTAATGAACAAATAATAATACATTTAATATTTTAAATACAAAGCTATTTTTAATTTCATCTTGTAGAATTTATTAACAAAACACACCTATTAGTAAGAATTGATAATATGATGAAAATTTCATGATTATTTTAATAGGATGTTATAGAATATTCAAATAAAAATAAAGTATCTATTAATCAAAACGGATATTTGATAACAAATATTGATTATATATTGTTAAACAACAAAAAAAATCCAATGAAAAACATGACAAATAGCAGTATAATATGTAAGAAAAGAAGCACAATTGAGATCGGTCTTTAACATAAATTATTGAAGATTGTTTTGAATATTAATAATATTCATTATAAAATATTTTTCAAATGACTGTTTGTGGAGAAAAGTTTTAAACAAAATTTTTTGCTTTGTTATGTGATTAACGAAGACTTTTAGCAGCTATTAAATACAATACATATTTTGACCAATTTGTGCATTAATAATATATACTTGTAGAACAATATGTAATAGTAATTTTCCTTCAACATATTTCTCGAATTTTGTTTGAAACTAATGACAAAGATTTTGCTCATTAATAATGAAAAATTCGTTATAAATTGATATTTTTTCTTTTATTCCATAAATATTCTCGTTTGATCTATTTTCATATTTAGTGTATTAAATTTCAATGTACTGAATTATTATAAGATTATTTATAACTTATAGTAGCCAATTGGAGAGTGTTTATCAAAATGATCCATTGCCAGAAGAACCTTTGATTCACATGTTCAATTTATTAATTAATATAAAGGAATTGTTATACTTTTGGAGTTTTGAAAATACGAGATCATAATATTATATATCTTCTGTAAATTCTTGATCCTTTGTTAGCTTGATTGTGTTTTCGAAAGATGTATATATGCTTTGATAATTGCAAGAGAAATTATCAGTTTCAATAGCTTATGTCTTATCTTATTATGTATCCTTGAAAGTTTTTTATTTTCAACATAAGATATTTTAATAGCTAAAAATATATGTAACAATAACTGATATTATAAATCATCTAATTATCAATAATTCTTTAGTCAAATTTCGAATTTGTTTGACGGATCGAATATCTTGATAAAGTTTAGGTTTCTATTCTTTGTTTTTTTTCTTCTATAAAACAATAAAATATTTTATCATTGCTTTATTTTTTCTTATTCTTTTTTTTAACCTTTTTCTATACTATAAGGATAAAGGATGATACAAACGCACGAATAAAAAGTAATACACACTGACTACCATATAGACATAAATGTCTGATTGCTAAAAGCGACAAGACAAAAAAAAAAAAGAAAAATAATAAATCATTCACAATTGACTAAAACGCAGACGTATAATTTTTGATTATTAATTTTTAATGAATACTAAGGGAAGCGCAATTGATTTTCGGATCAATAGCA
>JAJEKB010022013.1:279029-307944 GCA_022393335.1 Macrotrachela quadricornifera | reverse complement strand
CCGATCAATCAGTTTGCACGATAAACAAAAGGTGTAGTGCTCGTTCTTGACCTTCATTATTCATCTTCATTGGCGCGTACATCTCTTTTCTAATTAACTATAAAGAAAAAGAAAGAGTTCTTTTTTTCTATTGTTTTAGATCATCATGCGTTATAATATATTAATATTATTTATTTGTTTATTAAATATTTCAATAATAAAAAGTGATGATGATGATATTGATGAAGAAATAACAATAGAAGATACACCGAAAACAATCTCATCAAATATTGAAAAAAGCAATGTACCATCAATAAAATCTTCATCATCAAATATTTTTTTTGAAGAACAATTTCAAGATAAATCAAAATGGTCACGTTGGGTTAAATCACAAGCAAAAAAAGATGGTGTTGATGAAAGTTTATCTAAATATGATGGTGAATGGGGTTTTGAAATTCCTCAATCATCTGTTTATACTGATGATTATGCATTAATTTTAAAAGTAAATTATTTATTAATTATAAAAAAAAATTATTTTTTGTTTTTTTTTTTTCGTTTCAAGTCAAAAGCAAGACATCATGCAATAAGTGCTAATTTATTTAAACCATTTGATTTTTCAACAAGTCCACTTGTTGTTCAATATGAAGTTAAATATCAAACAAATCAAGAATGTGGTGGTGCTTATGTTAAATTACTTTCTAATGATGGAAAACATCTTGATTTAGTAAATAAGAATTTATTTTTATTACACGTGATTATTTTCTTTTTTCTTTTTTTAGAAACAAGTAACAGATAAAACACCATATACAATCATGTTTGGTCCAGATATGTGTGGTGTTGATCATAAATATCATTTTATAATTCGTTATCGTAATCCAAAAACTGGCGTATATAGTGAACATCAAGCTAAAAAACCAACAGAACCATTAGATAGTTATTTTACAGATAAAAAATCTCATTTATATACACTTGGTAAGAAAAAAAAAGTTTTTATTTTATTATAAAATTTTTTTTTTATTTAGTTTTATCGGCTGACAATAGTTTTAAAATGTATATTGATAATAAATTAATTAATTCGGGTAATTTATTAGAAGATATGGAACCAACTATAATTCCACCAAAAGAAATTATTGATGAAACTGATCGAAAACCAGATGATTGGGATGATAGAGAAAAGTATAAATAATTATTTTTATCTAGTTTTAATATAGGAAATTTTTTTTTTTTTATGATTTTAGAATTCCTGATGAAGATGCTGAGAGACCTGATGGTAAGATAATTATTTATTTTATTTTGTAACGTATGTTAATAATTTTTAGATTGGGATGAAACTGAACCAAAAGAAATTGCTGATAAATCAGCAAATATGCCTGATGGTTGGCTTGAAACTGAATCTCCAATGGTTTCAGATCCAGAAGCTGTTAAACCAGCAGATTGGTAAGAATAAAAATAAAATAAAAAATTTCAAAAATTTTGTTTTTTTTTGTGTCTAGGGATGATGATATTGATGGTACATGGGAAGCACCAAGAATTGATAATCCATTATGTAAAGATGCTCCTGGTTGTGGTGAATGGACAGCACCAATGGTTCCTAATCCAAAATATAAAGGTGTTTGGCGTGCACCATTAGTTGATAATCCAAATTATCGCGTATATAAAATTTAATTTCTTAAAATATATTTTTTAATTTCTATCTTTAGGGTAAATGGGAAGCACGTAAAATTCCAAATCCTGATTATTTTGATGAAACTCATCCATATAAATTAACTCCAATTGGTACTATTGCACTTGAACTTTGGTCAATGGTTGATAATGTTGTATTTGATAATTTTCTTATAACATCTGATCAATCAATTGCTAAACAATATGGTGATCAACTTTGGTATCAAAAATCAGTTCTTGAAGGAAAAGCTATATCATCAGCATCAGAAAGTGTTATTGATGCAATTGTTAATGCAACAAAAGATCGTCCATGGTTATGGGCTGTTTATTTAGTTGCTATATTATTACCAATAGTTATTCTTGTTGTTTTTTGTTGGTCAAGAAAATCAACAAAAAAACCTGTAGATAATGGTTCAAGAAAGAAAACAGATGATGTTGAACCAGATTCAACTGAACAACCATTATTAACAAGAAATACTGATGATGATGAAGAAACAGAAGAAATTGAAATTGATGAACAACAAATTAAACGTAATGTTACAAATGCTACTGGTAAAGATGCACTTGAAAATGAAAATGAAAATGAAAATGAAAATGAAGAAGTAGTTAATGTAAGAAAAAAATTTTTTTTTGTATTTTTATATATTTAATATTTTTTATTTATTTAAGACTACTGAAACAAATGAAGATGAAAGTAATAGAAATTCTCCACCCTCACCTACTAAAACTCGCCGACGTGGTCTTCGAAAAGAATAATTCAAAATTTCATTTGTCTTTTTTTTTTTTCTTCTAAAGTCAGTTTGTGTCTGTATTTCTCTTTCTATTTCTCAACGACACTAAACAAAACAAAAAAAAAATTTATGTCCATTTGTTTTCTATCAGCTATTCCATTTGTCTGCACTTCTTTGTTTTCTTTTTCTTGTTGTTTTGGTGGGTGGATGTGTGTATTTCATTTGTTTGTTTTTTTTTTTTTGTACTTTATCATATTGTTCTTTTTTCCCCTTTCTCTACATACCATACGTCTTCTGCTATTAGGAATTTTATCTCTCCATTCTTATGTATCTCTCTTGCATATAAAATCAAGATTGAAAAAGAATAAAACATTTTAAAAAATTATCCAAAGATTATTATGTGTTTTTTTTTGTATTTGTAAGAACTATAAGAATAAAATTTCCGTAAAAATTTTTAAATTAACAAAAAATTTTTAACTGCAAATGAATTCATTGATATATCAAGATATTTATGTTCTTACAAATTCTCAAAAGATCAAATGAAGTATATGTATTGACAATTTTTAGATCCGAATTCAACTGATTAAAGTATTTTCAATCCGGATATGATTGATTAATCTTTTATGGATCTGAATGCGAAATCGATCGATTTTCTTGTACGATATGAACTAAATCTATGATAAAATTTTCAGCAAAATCAAACTGTAAAAAATGATCTCATAAAGTTCGCTCTCTAGAGATTTGAATGAGTCTCAATTATAACAGCATTCACTCGTTTACGTATTTTATTTCATCATAATACTAACGCTAATTTTTTAATAATCCTCATCGGCATTTTTTTAAAATTTTTCCAGAACATACATACAACATATAAAAACTATTCCTACCAAAGTTTATTAACTCTAAGATTTACGCATTTTAATTTTATAAAGTCACACCATTAACGACTGTTTTTATTTAGTTTCATTTTGTTAAACATTTGGGAAAAGAAAAGCTAGCGGGAACGTACTACCAACATAAAACTAATGTCGTATTAAGAGAGGATGGGAGCTAGAGAAAGCTCAGTCCCTTCTACGTAAATTTTTATTTCGAATTTTAATAATTGATATGTAGATCATTTGAAAAATGAAGTATTGTATATTTTCATCTTTCTACAAGAATAAAAAGAAATAATCAATATTTGTTTGTTATTTGAATTTTCTGATATTTGAAATAAACAAATTTATAGCAATTAGTGTCTCATCAGAAAAAATGATATCTTCAAAAAAATGGTTACATGATATTTCCGCGCGCCTTCATCCTCATCCCTACAATGAAGAGATTCGATTTCAGCAAAAATTATTCCGTGGGACTGTGAAAAAGTGTCTACTGCGAAGGATATTACTTTATTCATAAAAATTAGCAGGACCATGGTCCATGAATTACATTTTTTTTTTCATAATAAAGGATTGAACATTTGAATATCTTTATTGTCATACTCATTATACAATTCAAGAAGAACTCAAGTCATTTTGGTTTAACTTTGGAAAAACTGAAGGTGGACCATCCACTACGATGTTTTTCTGGCGTCGGCACCATTTAAAACAATTATTATTTTATAATGATGTGTTCTACTGAAATAGTTTTATGAATAAGGATACAAAGAAAAAAATAAATGCAGGACACATCTTTCATTTAACAAGAGTCCAACAAGTGATTACCAATTATAAGTTTCTTTTAACTCACTGCCTGCAATTCATCGAAAGCCGATCTAAGTAAGACAAAAAATAAATTTCTTATAAATTCTCTCAGACATTCACTTTCTATAATTTTCAGAAACTTTCATCATCTCTCTTTCTGCTTTCTCAAAGATGTGTTCTTGTCTTTCTTTTTTCTTCTCTTTGTGTTAATGTTACTGTATGCATCTTTGGACATAATAAAACAGTGTATACTTAAAAAAAAAATTAGAAATAAAAAGAATTTTATGTTAATATATATACGTAAAAACATCTTTTATTCTATTATTTTAAGTATGAATGGTACAATCTGCTTGGAAATTGTTTAAAATAATCTAACATGTATACGGATAATTGTATTGCATCTTCTTAGAATGCTATTGTTATATGAAATGAAATTGTGAAAAATAATTTTATTTATTCAAACTATTTTATGACACTTTCGATATATAATCGCATGTTGAAGATATAATTAAAGAAAATCTTTTGTCTATGTTATTTTGTACATGATTAGATTAGTACTATAAACATGTATATAGTTTCCAAAAATAGTTTATACAAACTCTTATCTAATGAATATTTCATATTGTTTCTGTATGTAGTGCTTGATTATCGTCGTTATTACTGCAACATATCCTTAACATTTGTTATGTCCTTATTTCTATCTTGATAGTTGTATAATACAGTTAGTTAGATCTATAGAAAATAAATATTATTCTGTTTTTCAGTTTGTTCTACCATCGTTAATAACTATATAGTAACATCGCAAATAGAATAGACTGTATATTGATATATATATATATATATAAATAGAGAGAAGATTTACATAAAAACATTGATAAATATGATAATAAAAATTAATGGTCCTCATCTTTCTGATAAATCAAATTTATTTAATCGAACAGTTAAAATAAAACGAACACAACAAATTCTTTTCTTTTTAATATCTATTGTACTTGTAAGTTAAAATTCTAAAAAACGAAAATTCTAAAAGATTTTTTTATTTTTCTAGAGTATTTTTGTAATTAGTTTTATTATAATTATTTATTTATTATCAATTAACTATCGAACACATACTTATGAACCAATTATTATTCTTTATTGGATTTTATTTTTTGCTTTAGGATTATTCATTACTCACAGATATTATTCAATAGGTTTATTTGTGGTAGGAATTAAATATTATGTAATAAATTAAAATAATTAATTTAAAAAAATTTTTATTTTTTTAGTTTGCATTGTTAGGTATTATTAACATAATTGTAACATGTATACTTGTTGTTCTTGTTGCAGTTGGAGTTGTAATGATAAGTTCTCGTTTATCTAAAAATCTTATTGGAATACCATTTACTGTTATTCCAATGTTTATATCTTTAATAAGTGTGATTCTTGAAGTAAATATTTTATTTTTATAATTATATTTGATGATTTTTTGATTCCTTTTTTTTTTTAGACAGTTATTGTTATATTTTCATTTAAATTATCATATTTAATTATAAAAACTAAACAATTAAGTAATCAACAACGCATTTAATCTTTTTATTTTTAAATAAAATTTGACAGTCTTTTTTTGTAAATACTCAATATTATATATTAGAGGTTTAAAAGACTATTTGATCTACCTGTTATTTCAATAAAAAAATTTCGTTATTTTAACCAGAAAATGTAATTATAAAAAAATAAAGTGAGACATATCAAAAATAAACTTTTATTAGTCTGAATGGATACCATTATTTTATGAAGAATTATTGCTTATTTATTTACATAATTGCTCTAGCCTTTTAGTTACATGCAGAACTTCAAAGTTGATAGACTTCGATTGTGCATGTTGTAAAGAAAAACATCATAGTCAAAATACGGATGAAACTAGAACTTATTAAACACTTTTTGTACATATCTCAATGAAGAAAGAATATAATCATATTATTTTGTATATGTATGTTGGTTATAATGGTATAAAAACAATCGCTTAACTACGTATTTTCATCGAACTATCCTCTAGAGATTATAAAATTTGTCCGCATGTTTTATCTCATGTCTGTCAAAATGACCTCTTCTATATTGCATTTTATTGTAGTAATAAACATAATTTCGTTTCAAAAAGAATCCTAAATAATATATAGGTTATTTTGACGTTTAGAATTAAGTTTATTTTCGAACAACAATATATGGGAATTAACAGATGTTTTTTGATTATTTCTTTGAATAAAAACCATAACCAAACTATTGTTTTAATCGAAGAAAAAAACACTAAAATTGCATATAAAAATGATTCGTCTTATTTTTCTTTGTTTTATTACAAATGTTCTATCAAGTTCAATTTATCGACCAGTTGTTCTTATGCATGGTATTACATCAAATGCTCAAGCTATGGAAGAATTAGCTGGTTGGATTCGAACAACTTTTCCTGATATTTATGTTGTATCAATTGAAATTGGTAATGGTAAAGACGATTCATTTTTAATGCCATTAGATATACAAGTTGAACATTTTTGTCAAACTGTTCTTGCTGATATAAATCTTCGTCAAGGTTTTAATATGCTTGGATATTCTCAAGGTAGTATTATTGTACGTGGTGCACTTGAAAGATGTTCATTACCAGCTTATAATTTAATAACATTAAGTGGTATTCATCAAGGAACTTTTGGTGTACCATATCTATTACAACTTCCTGTAGAACTTCGTGAAATAATTACAAAATATGCATATGAAAATCCAGTACAAGATGCTGTTAGTGTAGCGAATTATTGGCGAGATCCTGATCAATTATCTAGATATATATCAGATTGTCATTTTCTTCCAGATATAAATAATGAACGTGGAGTACCAAATCAAGTATATCGTGCAAATATGCTTAAATTAAATGCATTTGTTATGACTTATTCTGATATTGATGAAATTATTATGCCAAGACAATCAGGTTTATTTATGGGTTATCAACCAAATTCACTTGAAATTGAAACATGGAATAATTCAAGACAATTTAAAGAAGATCTTATTGGATTAAGAACATTATGGGAACAAGGAAAATTATATACATTTACATCACATGTACGTCATCAAGATGTTACACATGCACCTAATCGAGATTTTATTATGAAAAATATTATACCATTTTTTAATAATACACTTTCATAGAGTATATATTTTACAATAAAATATTTCATTAAATATTTTAAAAAGAATCATTATTTTAATATAATATAAAAATTTCTATGACCAATACATATCATATCTAATAGATTTTGAAGCGAAGTGAAAAACTTCACTTCGACAAATATAATTACTATTACGTACAAGAGAACATATATCTTTTCCTTTCTATCTACATTTTGAATTATTGATGTACGATTTTGTCGAGCATATTCTGATGCTTTTCGGATTCGATTCTCACTTCCACTATTGAAGACAATTGTTGCTAAACAATACCATGTGCATAATACAATATTTTAAAGATAAACTGTTCGTGTCGTATCAATATTAAAATCTTCTGACTCCGAATATAATACTTAACTGACGGTTGCATCCGAAAAGATGTTGAATAAAATCTCCAGTAGTTAGAATTTTCCCTGGAAAACGAATTTGCATAAGGCGAATAATATTTGTATTGTTAAAATGTTCACTTTATCGAACAATTATTGATTTTCAGCAATTAGATATACTGATCGAATATTTTGACCTGCATCAGGTTTTCTTTCAACTTATCGTTCTGATTGTTCTTTAGTAAACCCATCTTAAAATTCGTCACAAATAGCAAATAATTGAAATATTTTCATCAATTTTTCAATCATGCTTGTCATACATTTTCTATTAAACTCGCTATTATAATCTTGATGACGAATTTAAAATATATGAAATTGCACCTTTCTTTTTTTGGTAAAATTTGAAGTCACTTGATAATGAGTAAACTGTAATTTAGTCAAAACATCTGGCCTTCTTCACATTATAATTTTGCATTAAATAAAAAAAACTAAAGACTAACTCAATTGATAATTTTATCCATGAAAATATTAAAATTCATATTAAGAGAATCAATAAAATTAAATAAATTCTTTCATTTATTAGGCTTATTAAAAAAAAAGTCAAATTTATTCATAGATGGCGCTAATAATCGAACCTACTGTAATAAAATTTAAATTTTCAAAAAAATATTCAACTAAAAACTTTTTTCAATTTTTTAATACTATTTTAGTATGAATTAAAATAACTAATAATAATTAATAATACCATAGTCCATCATATATGATTGGTTTATGGTGGCATAGTCTTCGTCATCTGCTTATTTTTTTTTTTCGTTCTTAATATACATCTATTCACTATTTATTTTCTTGTTGTCTTACCATAAAATCATCGTCAATAAGGTTCAAAATATTATATGTATTAAACAGAAATAAACTCTATAAAATATTTTATTTTAGATATTTATTCACAAGACAGATTTATCCATGTATTCTATTTGTTGATAAACAATCTATTTAATGATGTAATTTTTCTTATTTATATATAATTTTTTGTTGAAGAAAAAAAAAGAATTCTAATTCTTTTAGTTTAATTCTAGTCGTTCAACAAGTACAAACGTTTCAAGTTCATCACAAATGAATTCGTCAGATACAGCAAATAATTCTGGTTTTAAAACCGGTTTAACATGGGATTTAACACCATATGAACAACAACGTAAACCACATGAATTATTACATGATGAAGAATTACTTATAAGTCCAAAATCTTTACAAAGTGAATTAACATGTCCTATATGTCTTGATCTATTACGTAATACACGTACAACAAAAGAATGTTTACATCGTTTTTGTTGTGATTGTATTGAAACAGCATTACGTAGTGGAAATAAAGAATGTCCAACATGTCGAAAAAAATTAATATCAAAACGTTGTTTACGCCGTGATCAAAATATTGATGCATTAATATCAAAATTATTTCCAATACGTAATGATAATGATGATTTATTAATAAATAATCGAAATAAATATTCAAAAAAACCTATACGAACAAGTTTATCATCTGATGATGAACAACAACAACAAGTAAAAGAAAAGAAAAAAAAACGTATTTCAGAATCATCATCATCAGCTGGTTCAACACCAACAATAAATGATATTGAATTACAACTTAAACCATTAAATAATCATAATTTATATACAGTAAGAAAAATTTTAACACCATTGAATGCAACAATAAATCATTTATCAAAATTTATTAATACACGAATGAAAATTGAACAACAAAATTCAACATATATTGAACAAGAATTTCAATGGTTTATTAATATTAATGATAGTACTCCTATTGAAAATACTTTAACACTTGATAAATTACTTGAACAATATTGGAATAATATGTCTAAACCATATAATATTTTTTATCGAGCAATTTCTCATTAAAAAAAAATAACCTCTTTTTTTTTTTTTTCTTCTCGTTTGTATAAAAAAATACGATAATCTGTTTATTTGTTGTCAAATAAAACTGTATGTATAATTATCTGCATATTCTAGATAAATAAATATGGTTCTTGCTGATCTTGGTCGACGACTTTCATCAGCATTACGTAATTTAAGTAATGCAACAATTATTAATGAACAAGTTTTAAATGAAGCTTTGGGAGAAATTTGTCGAGCTTTATTAGAAGCTGATGTTAATGTTCATTTAGTTAAACAATTACGTGAAAATGTCAAGTAAGACTAATTCGATATTTCATAATAGATATCAGTAAAAACATTGTCATTTTTTCATCTAACGAAAGAAATTATGCTAAGGATGAAGGTTTATTCTTTAGAACCATAACTTTCTAGAAATCCGAAAATTTATAATTTTTTTCTTTTTATTTAATTAGACAAGCAATAAATTTAGAAGAAACAGCTGTTGGTTTAAATAAACGTCGATTAATTCAATCAGCTGTTGTTAAAGAACTTGTTCGAGTATGTAGTAAAAATAATTTTAAATTAATAAAAAAATAAATAAATTATTATTTTAAATAGCTTATTGATCCCGAAGTAAAAGCATGGCAACCAGTAAAAAATAAACCAAATATTGTTATGTTTGTTGGTTTACAAGGTAGTGGAAAAACAACAACATGTACAAAAGTAAAAAGAAAAAAGAATAAAAATAATTTAATTATTTTCTTTATTTTTGAATTTAGTATGCTTATCATTATATGAGACGTGGTTGGAAAACAGCATTAGTATGTGCGGATACATTTCGTGCTGGTGCATTTGATCAATTGAAACAAAATGCAACTAAAGCACGTATACCATTTTATGGAAGTTATACAGAAAGTGATCCCTTAGTAATTGCTGTGGATGGTGTTGAAACATTTCGTAAAGATAATTTTGAATTAATTGTTGTTGATACAAGTGGTCGACATGCACAAGAAGAATCATTATTTGAAGAAATGCTTCAAATTTCTAATGGAATTGTAAGAATTAAATAGATAAGAAGTTTTAGAAAGTTTTTTTTATTTTCATCTAGCAACCTGATAATATTATATTCGTTATGGATGCTAGTATTGGTCAAGCTTGTGAATTACAAGTATGTTTTATTTAATTTATTATGTTTAATTTTATTGATATTTTGTTATTAAAGGCAAAAGCATTCAAATCAAAAGTTGATGTCGGATCAGTTATTGTTACTAAACTTGATAGTCATGCTAAAGGTGGTGGAGCTTTAAGCGCGTATGTGATTTATTTAAATGAAATAATTATTCTATAATTATTGATTATTTTAAGTGTTGCTGCAACAAAAAGTCCAATTATATTTATTGGTACAGGTGAACATATTGATGATTTTGAAGCATTTAAAACAAAACCATTTATTAGTAAATTATTGGGTATGTTTTATATTTAAAAGAAAAAAAAATTGATAAGTATATTTTTTTTCTTTAAAATAAATAGGTATGGGTGATATACAAGGTTTAGTTGAAAAAGTAAATGATCTTAAATTGGAAGATAATGAAGAATTGATTGAAAAATTAAAACACGGTTAGTAAAAAATAATATATGATAAGGAAAACAAGTTTATAAAGAATTTCGAGTCGGTTTTAAATTTTTCTAAAACTTTAAAATCTATTCAATCTTTGAATTATATATATTCTTATCTAGGACAATTTACTCTTCGTGATATGTATGAACAGTTTCAAAATATTATGAAAATGGGTCCATTCGGACAGATAATGGTTTGTTAAAAGTCAAATTATTATTTAAAATAAAAGAATTTAATGGTTTTTTTTGTGTTAATTAGGGTATGATTCCTGGTTTTGGTACAGAATTTATGTCGAAAAGTGGTGAACAAGAATCCCAAGCACGTTTGAAAAAAATGATGTGTGTTATGGATAGTATGAATGATAATGGTAGGTGTAGTTTTTCTTTGATTATTTTATATGGATATAAATTTTTTTTGTTTTGTTATAAAAATAAGAACTTGATCATCTTGATGGAGCAAAACTTTTTAAAACTCAACCTGGTCGTTATGCTCGAGTTGCTCGTGGTGCAGGTGTTTCAATACGAGATGTACAAGATTTAATAACACAATATTCTAAATTTGCACAAATGGTTAAAAAAATGGGTGGTATTAAAGGTTTATTTAAAACAGGTGATATGACGAAAAATGTTAATCCAACACAAATGCAAAAATTAAATAGTCAAATGAGTAAATTAATTGATCCAAGAATTTTACATCAAATTGGTGGTACATCAGGTTTATCATCAATGATGCGACAATTTCAGCAAGGTGGTGGACCAGGTGGACTTGGTAAACTGTTTGGTGGTGATAAATAAACTGATTTCAACAGTACAAAAGAAAACATTATTTTCAAAAGATTTTATTTTATTTCTTTTTTGTAAAAGTTGATCTTTCGACTACATATATGTCAACAAGATGAACATTTTCCTTTTGTTCTTATCTTTGTATTTCACAGTTGTTGTTTTTTTTTCTTTTTGGTGGTCGATAAAAACGTGAGAGTGTTTATATCTGTTTATTTATTTTGTGTCAGCGTTTCAATTCTTTAGCTGATACGTTTTTTTTCTTGTATATCTCAATTATTTTCGATTTGAACGTATAAAAATCATAAGGAAAAAAAATAAAATAACTAAGCAAAACTTCGATTGATTTTATTAGAATCAAGAAAATGAAGAATAGGGAATGGCAGCAAGCTGTCAAGTTTTAAAAAGAAACTGGTATTAGTTAATTTTCTGCGACATTATCAATAGGTATTTATTATTTTGACCGGATGTAATTATGACTATTAACACATTCGAGACGATGGAGTCCACTATATTTTAATAAAAAGCTTAATAAAAAACACTTTTGTTTCTTTTATTGTTAAGGTACAGATTGGATGTAGTAAAATCTACCTTACCTTCGCTATTTTTCAAATCGTTTATTTCGTAGTGTGATGCTTCTCATTAAAAAAAACAAGATAAAAAAAGTTATTACAGTCAAAACAGAATGTTTTAATTCTCTTTATTGTTGAAAGACACGCTTCTCTTGGTTGTTGTTCTCTGTTTTTGTCGTAGCAGCCAACGCAACCTCTACGGACATCACGGTCATTTAGAAGCTTCTCATCTTTTGTATTGTACCTAACGTATACTTAATAGTATAGGATGAAAAAGTAATTTGAGTCGTTGAACAGCTTGACACGAGATTTGATTCACTATATATTTGTACAAAAAAAAGAACGATACTGAAAATCGATAGAACAGAAAGAAAAGATCAAAATTATGTCATTTATCTGTAATGAGATATCTGCAAAATACCGAATATTGCAATCTTCATGCCGTACCCGATGAATGAAAGGGTTTTGATATGGTTTTGTATGTTCCTTTCAAACATGTATTTCGGTCACTAAGTTTGAGTTAGGTGGCCACAAAAAGAGCTTAAGTTCTTATGAAAATCATATAAGTAATTCTATACATTTTGGAATTTGAATTTTTAAAATATTGAATGATGATCATTTTTCAAAATGGATTGATCTATTATATTAGATACATTCTGCTCTTTTAAACAATGTTTTTAGAAGTAAGATTATTGCTTGTTATTTTCAAGAAGAGCATCATAAACAGGTTCGTATTTTATTTGTTTCTAAACTTTTCTCCACCACTTTATTACGATCGTAAATGATGATATCTGATTTTCGCCGTTCCATGATCAATTCGATGGTAGGTCTCATAACAAATCTTTAGAAAGAATTTAAGCTGTTTAGTGACTTTTGAATACGAAATCAGGGAGAGCTGGTTACCAGCTCTTTTCTACAGTTCATGAGTTTGAACTGTCACATCTATAAATAGAAGTAAGCGATGCAAAAGCTATTATGATGTTTAATATATGTTGATGTGTTGAGGTATCCGCTTTTATAGGCAACATAGCTATTTCATCCATATATTCATTTAGCAGTTCAACGATTCTTTCTAATTTAATTGTTTTTCATTCAGTATGAAAAGTAAAAAGCTACACAACATAATTAATTTGTTGTCCCATCACGCCATCTAACCTTTTTCCTGTTTAACGATTGATCAGACGAGCCAACTAGATCTTTTTCCTTTCCTTCCATTGCTACATACGCAGTGCATGTTCTATACATATCCATTCGTAGGCAATGCATGTTCTACAGAAGTACTGGAATTCGTCCTTCAATGTCAATAGAAAATATAAACAACAATCAAATACTCTGTAGAAAAAGCTGTTAGATTGAATCTTAAAAGGTTCTATATTTCAGTACCATTTTAAGAACCTTTTTGTGCGTCATACAAAAATTGTTTTAGTCTTTTGAAAATCAGTTGATTCAACAGACTTAGCCAAGTACCGCTGATTAATTCTATATATATTCTCTTACTCTCTAAACGTCTTATTCCCATATTAAATTCCTTATATCTATATCATTAAACGCTGAAAATCTCCATTTGACGACAGTATCTTCAAGTAGAACACTGCAAAGCTCGTTCTTCTGATAAATCTTGAAAAGTTTTTATATGAAACCTATAAGATAAGGAAAATTTTAGTAAGGTTTCATACCTATATTCTACGGCCTAAGTATAAGATATAGTTCTCTAAGCTGTATGAGATTAGCGCAACATATGATTCAATTATAAATCCATTATCTGAAGAAAATGATGAACTAACTAAAACAGATTCAAGGGATTTATGGCGAAACCATGTTTATAGAAGAAGTTTTTTATAAAAAAAAACTTGACGCAAGATAGAACTCTTCTAAGCCTCTGAAACCATTTTTAATATACTATGGTTGTTTGTCAACATAAAATGGTACGGACTAGAACATTTCTCCCCTGCTATGGCTCTTTAAATTATCTCAAAACTTTTGATCGTTTACTACTAAACGATTAGAATATAGTGAGATTCAAAATCTTTGTTAAAACTCTTGATGGTTCTTTATGACCGCTAGTTTTTTTTTAGAAAGTATATACAATTTCACATCGACGATCAACTAATCGTTGGAATTAATATGGATGCTATAGCATCAAAAGTTCCTTCTATAGCTATAAATACGGCAGCAAATACAAGCAATTTAAGTCACCGGAACCTCCAAAATTTTCTAGTCATCTGGTTGGATTTTGATATTAATCAATCCGATAAGAATTATGAAAAGACATTGCTCCAATTAAGAAACATCGTCAATGACGTTCATACATTTACCGAACAAGATAAATGTATTGATTTTCTCACTGATGTCGATGACATCAAATGTTTCCTAATAGTAGAAGAGAAAATTGGCCAACAATTAATACCTCTTATTCATGATATACCTCAACTTGATAGCATTTACATATTCTGTTGCGATAAATATTTACATGAAAAATGGGCCCACGAATGGATTAAGGTGAAAGGTGTGCATACTACAATTACATCCATTTGCGAAGCATTGCAAATAGCTGTAAAACTATGTAATCAAGATTCAGTTCCTGTTAGTTTTGTCACAATAAATGAAGAGGATTCAAGTCAAGATCTGAATCAACAAGAACCCTCATTCATGTACACTCAGATATTAAAGGAAATTCTCCTTGATATGGAACATGATCAACAGGCCATCAAAAATTTAACTAATTACTGCCGAAACCATGACTACGGCTCACCAATTAATATTACCCTATTCGAAAATGAATACTACGCTCACTCACCAATCTGGTGGTATACTTATCCATCGTTCATCTATTCTATGCTTAACGGTGCTTTACGTATGCTTGAGGCGGATACCATCATTAATATGGGCTTCTTTATTCATGATCTTCATCATCAAATCGAACAGTTACATGAGAAACAGATTAGCTGTTATAACGGAAAAACTCTTATCGTTTATCGAGGACAGGGTTTATCAAACACTGATTTTGAGAAACTTTGTAAAACAAAAGGTGGACTGATCTCCTTCAATAGCTTCTTGTCTGCTAGTATAGAACGAGAAGTATCTCTTATTTACGCTCAAATTGCTCTTACACAAACAGACATGGTTGGTATTCTCTTTCGAATGGCCATTGATCCTTCTCTATCGTCCGTTCCATTCGCTTCCATCCAAGAATATAGTTATTATAAGACAGAAGAACAAGAAATTCTCTTCTCGATGCACACCGTCTTTCGTATTGGCGAAATCACACAAATCGACAAAAATGATTTACTTTATCAAGTGGACCTTGAACTAACACCCGACAATGATAAACAACTTCAAACACTCACCAAACATATACAAGAAAAAACAGTTGGTACAGGATGGGAACGACTAGGTGCTCTGATGCATCTAATAGACGAGCTGGACAAAGCTGAAGAACTCTATAAATTACTGCTCGAACAAACGTTTGACGAGAGAGAAAAAACATGTTATTATAATCAACTTGGATCAATTAAGAATGATCAAGGTGATTATGCAAAGGCTATCTGGTATTATGAAAGAAAACTTGAAATCTATCAGAAAACACTTCCTGCAAATCATCCTGATTTTGCTATTTTTTACAACAACATTGGTTCAGTCTATCACAAGATGGGAGAGTATTTGAAAGCACTTACATCTTACGAAAAAGCAGTTAAAATCTATCACAATACTGTTCCTGTAAATCATTCTTCATTAGCTATGTCCTATAACAACATCGCTTCAGTGTATCGTCAGATGGGAGAATACTGGAAAGCACTGTCGTTTTACGAAAAAACACTTAAAATCAATCAAGAAACTCTTCCTGCAAATCATCCTCATTTAGCCGCTTCTTATAGCAACATCAGTTTGGTATATGACGATATGGGAGAATATTCAACAGCACTTTCATTTTATAGAAAAGCACTTGACATTAGTCAAAAAACTCTTCCTGAAAATCATTCTTCATTGGCTACTTGCTATAACAACATCGGCTTCATGTATTATAAAATGGGAGAGTATTTAAAAGCACTTTCCTTTTACGAAAAAGCACTTTTAATACGTCAAAAAAAATCTGCAAATCATCCTGATTTGGCCTGTTCCTACAACACCGTCGGTTTAGTGCATAAAGACATGGGTGATTATTCAAAAGCACTTTCATCTCATGAAAAAGCGCTTGAAATCTACCAAAAAACTCTTCCTCAAAATCATCCTGATTTGGCTATTTCCTACAACAACATTGGTGGAGTGTATGACAATATGGGCGAATATTACAAAGCGATCACATATTATGAAAAAGCACTTGAAATCTATCAGAAAACTCTTCCTGCAAATCATTCTTTATTGGCTATTTCTTACAATAACATCGGTTCAGTGTACGAAAAAATGGGAGAGTATTCAAAAGCACTTGCATCTCACGAAAAAGCATTTGAAATCTATCAAAACGTTCTTCCTACAAATCATCCTTTATTAGCCGCTTCCTATAACAACATCGCTTTGGTGCATCACAAGATGGGAGAGTATTTAAAAGCAGTCTCGTTTTATGAGAAAGCACTTGAAATATTTAAAAAAACTCTTTCTGAAAATCATCCTAATTTGGTTACTTCCTACAACAACATTGGTGGGGTGTATGATAACATGAAAGAATATTCGAAAGCACTTTCGTGTCATGAAAAAGCACTTGAAATTGGTCAAAAAACTCTTCCTGCAAACAATCCTTTATTTGCCACTTTTTACAATAACATTGGTTCAGTGTATAGAAATATGGGCGAGTATCCGAAAGCACTTTCCTTTTGCGAAAAAGCACTTGAAATCCGTCAAAAAACTCTCCTTGGAAATCATCCTGATTTAGCTTCTTCTTACGATAACGTTGGAATTCTCTATCAAAGTATGGGAAAGTATTCGAAAGCACTTCCGTTCCATGAAAAAGCGTTTGAAATCCGTCAAAAAGTTCTCCTTGGAAATCATCCTGATTTGGCTATCTCCTACAGCAACACTGGCTTGGTGTATAGAAATATGGGCAATTATTTGAGAGCACTTTCATTGTATGAACATGCATTAGACATCCGACAACGTACGTTACCTGCGAATCATCCATATATTAAAGATTTACAAAAAAGTATAGAATTTGTAAAACATAAACTGTAGAGTATTATTTGATAAATAAAAGAGAATATTTTTCATCTACTTGAATTGTATCTTCTTATGATCTTTCTCGTACAAGCGTACAGAGAAACTCTCTCTAAAGAATTGAAACATAATAAATATACCCGACCAGTAAAACAATACATGTGCATACATCGGGCACTACAAAAATATTTTAGTTCGATTCTTCCAAAAGTCGTAGATTGAGATTAAACATTTTGTTATAATATTCACACATATTTAGGATTATGTGCAGAGCTTCAAACTTTTAACTCTCGTAGTTCGCTGCAAACGGTCATTGCTCTTATGGCAGTTGCATGCAATCTGCTAACAGATGATCTATCATAAATAGAAGAGCTCTGCATTTCATTTTTTGATTTTTACTTAAAGCATAATTGAATAGCATGGAAAAATAGAGCATACGAATAAAGCAAAAACTAAAAAAAAAAAAAAGAATTATGTCCTGTAACAGTTATAAATGAAGAGAACATAGTTTTCCTTTCTAATAATTTTTTTTATTTTAATAGTAGATTTCTTATTGTTTGATTATTGATCTTAAAAAGGTTTTTATGAATAAAAAAGGTTACAATTCCAGATATCAATTTTTTTTAAATGATTGATCATATATTTTCATCATACTTTTTTTAAGTTGAGATCTAAATAAAATAATAAAGAAGAAAAATTTGACAATCTATATTTTTTTCACATGTTAATATTATGATATCATTTGGATGAAAATACAAGACTATCTTATTAGGTAGACAAAAATAAATCATATGTTGAAATGAAATAGTAAAGTAAAACATTCATTAATTGAGTACGCTATGAATATTTGGAGCATAAATAAAAAAGAATATGCTAAAAACTTCGCAAAATAAACTTATTTTTCATTTTGAATTTTGTGAATAGATTTTACAGACTAGTTGAATATGGTTACAATATATTAATAATTATGATTTTGTTCAATTGAAACGATAAAAAATATATTTTAGATGTATTAGCATCAATTCATCTGTCATACAATTTTTTTTCTAGCTATCTTTCCTGCATAAAAAATCAAGTTATCTATTGAAAATCTTAAAACATCTGACGGTAACAAGATGAACTGTTTGAGCCTTAGATGTGTATTTATTCATTATTTCAATAAATAAATGTAAAAACTGGATAAAACGAATAATATTTCATAAGTCTCTCTTTAAAAATAAGAATAATCATATGAAAAATCAACTCTACACATATTTGGGGTACATCGTCGATGAATCTAAACGTGAATAGAACTGCATGGATCAGTTTCCTTTATTTTATAAATTGACATATATACAATCAATTAAAAGAATATCTCGAGTTAGCTCGAATTCTAGATTGCTCACAAATATTGACACTAATTATTGTTTATGGAAATGTAGACCAGACGTATAGTATTATGTGCACCTAATCAGTCTGATGAATGATATGAAATGTTCGAAAAGTCTCAGTATTGATTAGAAAAAGAAGAAATAAAAATAGAACGTATAAAGCACAATATACTTTGTCAAAAGACTAACTTTTATTAAAGTATTATTCATATCAGCATTGATCAGAGGGATTTTGTCAGTAGATCATCAATCGAGAAAAAGCTTGTTTTAATCCATTTGATAATACAAATGTTAACATTATTTTGGCACAGTCTATTTTATCAAGTTGTTTTTTTTTTGTACGTATATGCTACTGAACAGTGATTAAGTTGCGAGTTATTCATAAAAGCTCGAGGATATTTTCCGATGAATTCGATTTGCTAAATATTCATTTAACAATTGCTATAGTTATACAGAAATAGTTAAGTTTAGTGTTATGAATTTGTGATATTCTTCAAATATCTGTTTATCAATATCAATTAAGTTTAGAATTGGAAACATCGTTGAAATTTTGTGACTTTTCTAACTTTCATCTTTCATGTACAGTAGGATGCAAAAATAATTGCTGTCGCATGCATGGACTTCTGCGAGCCATATCTGTCGGGTGTATGGATATATTCTTTCAAATTTTTCTCAGTAATTCACGAAATTTTATAGAATGCAATATGCGCAAAACTTTTGCAGACGTACCATTATGTCAATCAGGAGGCAACATGATTCGAGTACCACCTGTCTGTTCTAAATATCAGTCAATTATATTACACTACCAGGACTACGACAATCGTTGTGCTTTTGACAACGTATTCTTAGCGAAGGTCTTTATCCATAGCATCTAACGAGACGTAAATGAGCTTCGAGCAAAAGTTATCGAGTAAGAAAACAGATGATCACGGTCAATAATACTATCCTCTGCAAATAATGTTACCAACTGATTTCCGCACTTTCTCAATAATAGTTAATACGAAAAACTTGAAATTTTCATAGAAGAGAGAACTCAACGTATAGATAAAATTTTACCCCCAATGAGAGGTCTTAGAATATATCTTTAGGCTTCGACAAGCATGACAAATCGAGACAATAATGTTTGGGTTATTTCCTGCCTTAAGCATTATAGCGAGCTGAAACTTCGGCTATGAGATCTTGATTCTGAACGAGGTTCTTACCTTCTATAATATTTTCTCAAACATGCCGTTTAGGCTAAAACATAATTCATGTACATAGGTAAAATGACCCTAAGTTTTTTGAGTGCATCGACGAAGCTATAATTTTTTCTATTTTTTTGACTAAAGGGAAATAGCGCCAACCCTCCATTATTATGTTTGTATACCCTGGTATATCTATTATCTATATATAAAAGACTTTTCGATATTCGTTGTATTTAGTAGGATAAATTTATGAAATACTAACGGCAATTTTTTTTTTGCACCCTACTGTATATGTAGACAGTTTTAGCACATAATCAGATATCAGATATTCACTTCTATATAATAATAATTTAAACAGAAGAGGTAATATTTGTGGGTTAGATGGAATCTACATGAATAAACATTATATATCCCTTTGTTTACGCACAATTGATTCAAAAACTTTACGTTTTTCTTTTAAATAATTATTATACAAACGAAAATATTTAAAATGTGGTTCTCTGCTCGACTTTTCTACATATAACTGCATAAGTCTAGTTGCTTTATAAAATACACATTAACAGTTGATACTTTCATATAAAAGTAAATATCTGATATCTGATTTTCTGCTCAAGCTTTCTACATGTGGCTAGCATAAGTCTATTTGACTTATTAATTATACGTTAGCATCTGAAATTTTCATATAGAAGTAAATGTTTGATATCTCATGTACTACTATGTTCGAGTGTTGGTTAAAGTAAAGAACAGATTTTTACAGTAGCATTAAATATTAAGGGAAAGCCATTTAACAAAAATTGGTTGCAGATTGAGATTTGCCACGCCCTCATAGTAATAGTTGAAAACTCAAAACAAATTAACGAATTCTACACTACTGTCTTTAGAACGATAAAGTCTATATCGACTAAAAGAATCATTCTGAAAATATTGATAGCTGCCATCTATCCTGACATATTTTTCCATCAACTGTTATTTTTTATTGCTCAATAGAATTTTTTAAGTGAGCTCAACTGATAATAACGTGAAGTAGATTCAATAATTTAAGCACAAGACAGATAAAGAAACATTAACGAAAGAGTTTTTTGAATTGTTTAATCGTTTTTGAACCGAAACTGTGTACATCATATAAGTTCTAATGAGTTTTAAATACTCTAAAAAGAATTCAAAATGCTTCCGCCTCGTTATCGCGATAATGCATTTTTTTGATATTTTTAAACACAATGCTATGGTTTCCTCAAAGACAATGAGATAGATGAGTTCTGAAGCTCAACTTGGAACTTTACAGAGAGATTAGTTTCAATGAGAATAGCTTGTTGTAAAAATTTCAGATCTGTTAATTGTTCATATTCTAAAAGGGTCCTATTTAAATGATCAGTGTTGTATTACGAATGATCAGCATTTTTTGATCAGTAGATATATGTTTTTTGCGCAGTAAATAATTTCAAATGTCGGTAATTAAATCAGTATATGATCAGCAAACAATTAAATTTTGGTCAGTAGATAATTTTTTTTTGATCAGTTATTTCTTTATTTATATCAGTGAAAAATAGTACAATTACAATTAAGAAAAAGTTTATTGAATAAGTAATGCTTTTATAGGTTTTGAAGGTCAATCTCGACGTGTTTTTTCTCCAATTTTAATATCATTCGCCTCATGGTAGGTGAGGGTGTGGATGTAGAACAGAAATCATTACCTTCATTTATATCCCCACGTTTTTAAAAACCCTTTTAGGGAACATCAAGCTTCGGAAAAAAGCAGAAATTGGGTTTTTAGTCTGAAGTTTCGCCAAAATAAAAATTTCATCTGGATTTGCCTGCAGAGGTACAGAGTCTACCCGTGTACACGATCAGTCGGTCGGGAAAAATTTTTGAAAAACATGTGTCAGAAGTGCAAAACCTACCTATCTGTACGATTGATCGATGTGGGAAAGTCTTTATTTTTGGGGCAGATTCTGCATCTCTGCTTGTCTCTACGAAGAAACTCAGAAGTTTTAGACAAAGTTTCGTCAAAATAGAGCGATTCCATCATAGAGGTTCTTTTACATATAGAATACACATTTTGAGACGTATTATATTTTGACGAAACTTTGTCTAAAGCCTCTGAGTGTCTTCGTGCAGGCTAGTCTAGTTGAGATCTTTATTTTGGCAAAACTTCAGATTGTAAATCAAATTTTTGTTTTTTTCGAAGCATGAGGTCTCCTACGGGGATTCTTAAAAGTCTGATACATTGAATACGTGGCAGTTCTGTTAAAACTCACTATCAACTCGAATCCCTTTGAGTTATGTTATAGAACACCATGTACTATGTAATTATAAAAGAATCATTGAAATTGGACGGAACACTTGGGAAGAGTCGCTCCTAAGTAAAAAAACGATCGATGGAAGATATTATGTATCTAGCTCTTCGTCAAACTGGAATAGCTATCGCTGAAAATTATATGTTTATCTATTATTATAAAATATCGATTTGTAGTAATAATCTTTACAAACAAGATCAACATATATGTGATAATCGATGGATGTTACAGAATGGTGAATACTGATAAAAATGCGATGATTCACTGACCAAACATATTTAATTACTGATCATTTAGTTTAAATACTGATAAGATCATTATTTTACTGATAAAATGATTAAATTACTGACCAAATCCAATTGTCACTGATCATCAATTATTTTACTGCCAACTGAATTTTATTACTGATCATTTGCATTTAATACTGATCAAGTCTTACTGATCATTCGTAATAAAATACTGACCATTTAATTTGTACCCATTCTAAAATAAGAATATCGAAGCCTACCAATGCACGTAGGGCAATATAGAAACCATGCTTTTACCATTGCTACATCTCAGAAAAGGAAAAAAACTAAAAGATCCCAAATTTTTGTAATAAAATATTCTCGACAAGGTCTGCCTTTTATACAAAGTTTCAAGTCAAAATTCAAAACTCGTTTTTCTATTTGTTTCCAAGGAAACTACGACATTGTGCTAGAAAATACCATAAAAATACAGCATCTCAGCAGTAAAAATTAGCAGCCCAAACTTTATTCCAAGCATTCATAAGTCATTAGGGCTTAGATGATGCATGTAGTCTGAACTCCCAATCAATTGGTTAATTGAGAGATTTTTCGTGAGTGAATTATCTATATGTATATTGTATGATCGTTAAATTTGTAATAGAAAGACTTATACAATTGATTTTTCTATTTTTTCCTTAAATAACAAAAATTAAAACTCATTGGATTGTTTGTTTTACATTTGTTTTGTAACAACGAGAAGATATTTGACAAAATACGATAAAAGAAAAGAGAATAAATGAAAGACGATTGATTACAAGATAGTATTATTAGTTCAATATGCGTTGATTCTGTTTATTGATCTTGCAAATAGAAGAATTTATTGAGGCATAGGTTGAAAGATTTAACCTTTGTTTTATTCAAAACAACATATTTTCTGCAGTTATTTTATAAAATTATATGTTGGATGTAAGTTACTGTACATTTATAATTATTTTACATACCATATACTATGATTGCTGTTGTTTCTTAAGAAAAGTCTTGTTTCAACGTTTTGATTAAATAATCTTGATTAGAATTATATATAATACTAACTTATTGAGTAAACAATATTAGAAACTGAAATTTAAGATTCATATTTTCCAATTTAACATAAACCTAAAATATATTTGTTGTGGAAGGAGTTGATCTATAAATATAATATCGATGCAATTGATACTCATTCATAATGTGTTGAATTTTAATTTAAATATATTAGAAAATCGGTGCAAATAATATTTCTATTATTTTTAGATATTGTAATTGAATGAATAAAATGAAGTTTATAATAGACATATATAAGAAAATCTTTTATATTATAAACATTCGATAGCTATTGAAGAGTATTTACTATTTAAATAATAATTTAAAATCACAATCAATATAGAAAATATTCATTATGTTATATTTTATACTATCTTGTCTTCTGTAATATACAAATAATCGATAAGTAATAACAACATATAGTACTGGCCAAAATTATAAGAACAGACATTTCTGTACTTTTCTCATCCTGTTTTCATCTTTCCATTGTTAACTTGAATTGATCTATTAGTGTAACCATAGGCATTCTGATATGCTCTTTACGAATATGAACTCAGAAATTAAGCAATGTTATCTGTTTTCATAAAAAACAGGTTTGTCTAAAATTCATGTTTTTATTGATATTCAAACTTATGGAGATAATTTTCTTTTGACTATCCTCAGCACGGCCACCGAAAATAAAATATTCTTTATAATACATCATTTGATAGAGAAAATTGTGCTCTACAAAATGAGCTAGTTTTTATTCTCATTTTTATTTAAGAAATGATTGTAACCTCGGGATTACGAGGACCAATGAAGAATTTTGAAAAAATGCGTTTTTATTTCCCATGTTGCAAGCAATTCAAATTTCAAGACCACCAATGGAAAGAGCACTCAAAAGTACACTAGAAATGCTATTTTGATGTTTATTGTTTCGTAAAAAAGTAAGCAAGTCAATACTCATTTCCTTAAGATCAACTGATGGTGCCTCCAATATACTTCAAGTAGCACATAGAAAATGGTTTTAATTATATTTGTAAACATTATAATTTTGTAGAGAATTGTTTTCTCTATAAGATTAATATAAAAGACGATAAAATCATGATAATTTGAACGAGTAAAACAACTTTTACTAATCCTTATGCTGGTGATGCAAAATAACCCATAGCATACACCGAAAGTTAGACTCAAGTTTAGTTGTGTCAGGAAACGAATTCCTTTCGATCATGTCATAGTCAGTAGTGCAGCTAGTTTTGAGTGAGATAACATGAGAGATACAATCCAAAATTGTCTCCGAGAAGCAAAATCGAATTTAGTTTTTTGTGTATCCTATGGGTTATTTTGCATCACTAGCATAAGGATTAGTAAAAGTTGTTTTACTCGTTCAAATTATCATGATTTTATCGTCTTTTATATTAATCTTATAGAGAAAAAAATTCTCTACAAGATTACAATGTATACAAATATAATTAAAACCATTTTCTATGTGCTACTTGAAGAATATTGGAGGCACCATCAGTTGATCTTAAGGAAATGAGTATTGACTTGCTTACTTTTTTATGAAACAATAAACATCAAAATAGCATTTCTAGTGTACTTTTGAGTGCTCTTTCCATTGGTGGTCTTGAAATTTGAATTGCTTGCAACATGGGAAATAAAAACGCATTTTTTCAAAATTCTTCATTGGTCCTCGTAATCCCGAGGCTACGATCATTTCTTAAATAAAAATGAGAATAAAACTAGCTCATTTTGTAGAGCACAATTTTCTCTATCAAATGGTATATTATAGAGAAAATTTTATTTTCGGTGGCCGTGCTGAGGATAGTCAAAAGAAAATTATCTCCATAAGTTTGAATATCAATAAAAACATGAATTTTAGACAAACCTGTTTTTTATGAAAACAGATAACATTGCTTAATTTCTGAGTTCATATTCGTAAAGAGCATATCAGAATGCCTATGGTTACACTAATAGATCAATTCAAGTTAACAATGGAAAGATGAAAACAGGATGAGAAAAGTACAGAAATGTCTGTTCTTATAATTTTGGTCAATACTGTAAAGACAAAGATGTCAAAGATATGTTAGAGCATAATTGATTAATATTAATAGAAGTTTTTGAATAAAGACTTTTATAGCATGTAATGGTAGATATTGTGTAACTGTAAAATATTTATTTGATTGATTTTTTTAAATTCAATTTATTTTTTTAATCATAAATAAAGAATAAAAACCGTTTTTATTTAATTTTTCTATTTATAAACATAAAAAAAATAAGATATTCGTTAGTCAAATAACATCCTTTACTCATTCGTGTAAAAAATTGAATAATACATCATTAGTTCTTCTCAGGAAATTTTGTTTGTAAAAGTAAAGAAAGCTGTTGTCTTCCATCAGAATTCTTACAGAGTACATAAAAAAAAATACATATACAATTGATTAGATATTTTATTTTTAAAAAACTCTTCGATACAGTTTCATATCGAATTCATTCAATTGTGGAGATTTTTTATTAACAAAAATAAAAGAAAATAGACAATTTTGTGTAATTTTAATTAAATATAAATGCTTGACTAAATTCTTCTACATAATACAGAAAATAAAACAAGATAATGTTCTTCAAAGATTGTTGTTGAATTAATAACAATAGTAACTTATTGAAGATTATAAATAATTCTTTAGCTTGTTTTCAAATATTAAATATATGTTCAATTTTAACAAGTGACTCTATACATTTATTATATATATGGTTGCAGCATAAAAAAAGTTTTTATAAGATTGATTAATAATGATACTAAATGTTGAAATTAAGATGTTTTTATAATAAATATGATTTCGAATTTATATTTCGAAAAAATCTCATACACACATGAGAACTGCTAATTTTGAAATAATAATTATTAATCACAATTTTGATTTTTTCGGTTTTTTATCTATAACATTATCTTACCAAACATTTTCTGTTTTTTTGTAAGCTATCACCGATGTGTGCATCGTGCATCCTCTCAACATTAGATGAAAAGAAAGCAAAAAAAATCTGTGTATATCTGTAATATGATGTGTCGTAAACGCATTTTTTTATGTAAGTTAATGAGAAAAAATATGACTCGGTTAATGAAGCATGATAATAAATAAATGATAAAAAGGAAGTGATATTTCGCAATAGCAAAAAAATAACAGGCTTTCAATGACAACGTATTTAATTTAAAACGAATACTGTGTATATTAGGTAAGAACGAAGAAAGGGAATGTAAAGAAAAAAATTTAATCGTTTTATTTTTAATATAGTTTTCAAAACTATTTCAGTTCGACGATACATACAAATTTAAAAACTATCCTTTTAATCGAATGAATAATATGGACAAATCGAAGCATATAATTGATGGTGCCATTGACACCAAGAAGATCAAAGAAAGGCACAGTTCAGCTAAAAACACTAATACAAGCACAAATAATCACGCTGTTCAAAATTTCATACTAGTCTGGCTCGACAGCAGTATTGATGAAGCTAACAATGTTGATTGTATCAATACAATGTGTAAATTACGAGAAGTTATTAATACCATACATACGTTCACTATTACAGATGAATGTGTTAACTTCATCAACACCATTGAAGAAGAAAAAACATTTATGATCTTATCGGGCACACTTGGACAAATCACAGTGCCCATTGTTCATGAAATGCCACAGATCAGTAAGATCTACATTTTTTGTGAAAACAAAGTCTACCATGAACAATGGGTGAAAAATTGGGCAAAAGTGGGAGGTGTCTTCACAGATATTAAACCAATCTGTAAAGCACTAAAACAGGCTGCCCGTGAATGTGATCAAAATACCATTTCGATGAGCTTTGTAGCCACGAATAGTGGTGTAATAAATAAAAATCTTGATCAACTTGATCAATCCTTTATGTATACTCAGATACTAAAGGAAATTCTATTAACAATCGATTTCGATCAACAACACATTCAACAATTCATTACTGACTGCCGCAAACAATTCGATGGTAATACAGGCGAATTCAAAAATGTTGAGGACCTCGATCGTGAATATCACGAACATCTTCCAATCTGGTGGTATACTTACCCATGCTTTCTTTATTCAATGTTGAATCGTGCTTTAAGATTGATGGAAGCAGACCTCATTGTGAATATGGGCTTCTTCGTTAAAGATCTTCATAAGAACATCGAAAAACTTCACTCCGAAAAACAAATTGGTCTTGCTTATTCTAACAATTTTATCGTATATCGTGGTCAAGGTCTTTCGCAGAAAGATTTTGAAAAATTATTCAACACAAAAGGTGGTTTACTATCGTTTAATAATTTTTTATCTACTAGTACGCATCGAGAAAACTCTCTGAAATTTGCCCAGCGAACAATAAAGAATTCCGATTTAGTAGGTATTTTATTCATCATGGAAATTGATCCATCTATACCATCAACACCTTTCGCCGATGTTGGCGACATTAGTTATTTCGAAGATGAAGACGAAGTCCTCTTCTCCATGCACTCCGTGTTTCGAATTGGAGATATAAAACAAATGGATAATAACAACAATCGTCTCTGGGAAGTACAATTAACACTAACAAGTGATAATGATCCTGATTTATATAGTTTAACTGAACAGATACGCAAAGAAACACACCCACATTTGAAAGGATGGCATCGAATGGTTGAATTACTAATTAAACTTGCGCAGTTTGACAAGGCTCAACAATTGTGTGCAATAATGCTTGATCAAAAACCCGATGAGCACGAAGAAGCATATATTTATCATATGCTCGGAACGATCAAGAATAGCCAAGGAACATATACACAAGCAATTACATATTGTGAAAACTCCATTAAAATCCGGCAGAAGATTCTCTCTCCTACACACTCTGAGTTAGCTACGTCTTACAATACTATAGGCGAGGTATATTACAGGATGGCTGATTATTCACAGGCACTTTTACATTATGAAAAAGCACTTGAGATACGCATAAAAAATCTTTCTCAAAATCATTATGACTTGGCTGAATCCTATCATAATATTGCTATGGTATGTACCGACAAGAGTGATTATTCAACAGCACTTTCATATTTTGAAAAAGCACTTGAAATCTTCCAAAAAACTCTTCCTCAAAATCATCCTGATTTGGCTACATCTTACACTAATATTGGTACTGTGTATGACAACATGGGTGATTATTCAAAAGCAC
>JAJEKB010022013.1:210247-279019 GCA_022393335.1 Macrotrachela quadricornifera | reverse complement strand
TATGTCATGGTTCTCTTTATAACAAAATGGGTGATTATTCAAAAGCACTTTCATATTGTGAAAAAGCACTTGAAATTCGACAAAAAGCTTTTCCTCAAAATCATACTGATTTGGCTACTTCTTACAATTATATTGGTTTGGTATATGACAACATGGGTGATTATCCAAAAGCACTTTCATATTATGAAAAAGCACTTGAAAGCGACCAAAAAGTTCTTCCTCAAAATCATCCGGATTTAGCTACTTCTTATAATAAGATTGGTTTGATGTATGACAAGATGGGTGATTATTCAAAAGCACTTTCATATCATGAGAAAGCATTTGAAACTCGACAAAAGACTCTTCCTGAGAATCATCCTGATTTAGCTGCTTCTTACAATAATATTGGTCACGTGTATATCAACATGGGTGATTATTCAAAAGCACTTTCATATAATGAAAAAGCACTTGAAATCAAACAAAAAACTTTTCCTCAAACTCATCCAAGTTTGGCTATTTCTTACAATAATATTGGTTTGATGTATGACAAGATGGGTGATTATTCAAAAGCACTTCCATATTATGAAAAAGCACTTAAAATCTTCCAAAAAACTCTTCTTCAACATCATCCTGATTTGGCTAGTTCTTACAATAATACTGGTTGTGTGTATTTCAAAATGAGTGATTATTCAAAAGCACTTTCATATTATGAAAAAGCACTTGAAATCAAGCAAAAAACTCTTCCTCAAAATCATCCTGGTTTGGCTGCTTCTTACAGTAATATTGGTTTGGTATATGACAACATGGGTGATTATTCGAAAGCACTTTCATATTATGAAAAAGCACTTGAAATTCGACAAAAAGCTCTTCCTCGAAATCATCGTGATTTGGCTACTTCTTACAATAATACTGGTTGTGTGTATTTCAAAATGAGTGATTATTCAAAAGCACTTTCATATTATGAAAAAGCACTTGAAATCGACCAAAAAGCTCCTCCTCAAAATCATCGTGATTTAGCTGCTTCTTACAATAATATTGGTTTGGTATATGACAACATGGGTGATTATTCGAAAGCAGTTTCATTTTATGAGTGTGCTGTTGATATACGACAACGTGTTTTACCTAGAAATCACCCAGATGTTGAAGTATATGTAGAAAACTTGGAGTGTGTGAGAAAGAAATTGTAATGGGGTTTTCGTGATTTGTTTGTATGTTGGAAGTAAACTTTTTAAAAAATAGAAAAGATCTTTATATCTATGAGTGACATACGGAAGCGTGCAGGGAAAGTCTGGCAAATTGAAAGAACACAGTGAGACGATGCCTACGTGGAAGGTATCCCATACATGTACATACCGGAGACCGAAACGAGTCAAAAAATGTCCGACTCGACTTGACTCGATGGGCATTTAAAAAGATCTGACTCGACTCTAGTAGAGTCGAGTTGCCGAGTATCGATTGAAAATCGAATGTTTAAAAGTGCTTTCGTAATATCAAGAATGAAAAGAAATTCAGACACATACTTCATCTGTATCATAATGTTGAAACACCCACTTCAGACCTTGATGAAAGGAAGCGGTAAGCTTCAGGAGATTGCGACAATTTCTTCTCAGTAGTATTTGAGGCTTGGAAATCTCAGATATTTTTTCTGTGTCTTCCTATTAGAATCTGGTTTTTGTCGCTCAGCAACGATTGGAAGTCATAGGAAAATTCCTTCGCTCTTTTTGTCTGATGCACTGCTTACTTTCTATCGATTCTCTGTCAGAAACAAAAAATCTTCTACGAATTTCCTACTCGATTTCAGCTTGGAATTATTGTTTGGATTTATTCTGAACCAATTCTTGCACGATTTCGGGGGGCAAATACACTTATCGACTCCCCCTCTTCTATTGATCTAAATCGATTAATAAGTCTCTGGGAAGTTCATTAAGAGTATTTTCAAGGGTCTCCAAGTGCTCCAGACCAATACTTTAACGGATAAGGTGTATATGCTCTCCTTGATAGAAACCTCACAAAGCATTTCAATAGCTGAGGGTGTCACGAAATCTTGATACAGTCGTTGAAGGGCACATTAGTAGCTGAGGGTGCCACGAAATCTTGATACAATCGCTGAAGGGCACGGCAATAGCTGAGGGTGTGATAAAGCTATATTTCAGGGCGTTATCTGTTGTTGTTATGCTTTTCGATGGCTGTGTCAAAATTTTGCCTTCATCCTAAGCTTTTGAAATGCTTTGTGAGGTTTCTATCAAGAAGAATATATAAGCCTTATCCGTTAAAGTATTGGTCTGGGGCACTTGGGGACCCTTGAAAATACTTTTAATGAACTTCCCAGAGACTTATTAATCGATTTAGATCAATAGAAGAGGGGGAGTCGATAAGTGTATTTGTCCCCGACTTTGGCAATACTGCAGTCGATTTTCTCTGCCCATAAATGCTCAAAGCCTGTTCGAAACAATCCTTTTACATGGAATGGATAACACATTTCATCAATTCCAATATTCTAAATATAACCAAATATTTGATCACTTAAACATCCACTCTGCCATGATCATCTTTTTACGATAAATAATGAAAGAATGCAATACATTATAAAATCTGTTGCACATCGCATACTAATCATTAACATAACCTGATGATCAATCACATCATTGCATTCTAATTAATCTTTGAAACGTCAATGATGCATTGAGTACAATGAAAGCTAGTGTATATTATTTAGTGTACTTTATCTAGCGTTATCAGTTCATCGCTATCTATTCATTTTAATGCTTTGTCCAGCCTATTCATTGAAATGAATTGACAGTGTCTCTTCTCGGTTTGTCTAACAATGACGATGACTAATACTGAGAAACAAATGGTAGAATTGTGAAGAAATTTTTAAAAAGTCGAGTTTTTCGAGTCAAACTCGACTCGACTCGATATATTTCTCAAACTTTACACTCAGATTCGACTCGACATAAGCCGAGTCGAATCGAGTCGAGTCGAGTTGCCGAGTACTCGACTCGTTTTCGGTCTCTGGTACGTACATATATGTATGTTAGTTTGTATATGTATTGGATAACGACCTTCACGGCATTGTTTGTGTCTTTCAACAGGAAGAGTTTCTCTGTGTCGGATATATAGCCATGCGGCATGCTTCATAAAAGAAAAGAAGATGAAAAAAAAAAGAATTCTTTATTAATATAATGAAGTATTATGCTGTTCCGATAAAACAATAGTCTATATATATATAAAGAAGAAAGTTCGTGTGTTTATCTATTGCGATTATAACTCACTTTCGGTAAAAGTTAGTGTCATCAAATTTTCCACAACAGTTCCCTAGGTCCAGAGGAGGGTTATGGAACGGTTTTTTACTTAAAAATTTCTTCTGAACATAGTGTTTACCCTTTCTTTTGTTGAATTGCTATTGTAAGTAGCTTTTCTAAAGAATCTGTGCGTGTGATTGTTTTCTCAGTAACTTGAGAACAAAAGTAGATAATAATCTGTATTTTTTGCCATTGAACGTAAGATGTTCAAGGATGCTCGAAAAAAGCAAATATAATTTATAAGATAAAGGGTGACCGTATAAGTGGAAATATCCATCGAATGTAGAAAGTAACAAGTGGGATAAAATTCCATTACTCATAGCTCATAATCTATTTATATAAAGACGAAGGTTGTCTCTGTTCGCCGGTTTTTTTTTGCATTTAGACGCCATACAAGTCAGTGGCGCGAAGCCTTTCATGAAATACCTTGAGTCCAGACGAAAATTGAAAGAGAGTCAGGGTAGCCAGGAGGAGGGATAGAACGAAATTTCATACAGGCTGTGATATATTGCAATTTTCACCAATCTTTCAGAGACTCTAGAGTAATTGCTACTATTAATAGATTATCCACTCCTTAGTGTCAACTTTTTTCTAGAGGGTGTTCATATAGTATGACAATTGACATGAGTAATAAAAGACACCCACATTCACACACTATTTGCTGAATTGTCCGATTTACGCATGAATGTAAGTGTGTGCATAGTGGGACACGAAGTAGTTATATATAAAAAATCTGAAGCATGCCCTCTATATGCCTTCTGTCGTTTTCTGATGTAATAAGTTTACAGTATGTAGATTTTCCGAGGAACGCCGGGTATTACTGCTAGTTCATTATATTAATAAAGAAGTTAGTTAGTTAGTTAGACCCATTACCGTTTTCGGTGTCGGGTGAGAAAAAAATACAACAAACATAACACACAAAAGAACACCACAAAAAAGGTTCACTGTTCATGTCTTTAGTTCAGATGACTTGTCGAGATCACCACTGATACGTTAATCCATAATCTATTCAGTGTACCATCCGCTGGAAAAGCATCCAGTTTAGACGCTACGCATTATTTCGCACTTGATTCATTTCTCAGTAGGTGTGCAACAATCATTGTTTAGCTTAATGACAATTATTTAATATTATCCTTTTTGCACCATGCTTTAGCGTTATGACATGCTTTCACATGGTTTGTAATTCCTTGTGATTTGTAAAGTACATCACAACCAGGACATTTGTATTTGTTGTTAGTGCTCCGAGTTACAATATCTAAAACTCTTCTTTTTACCAGCTCCATATGTCATTCCTAACTGATCATTTCTACGTTTAACTGTAGCTTGTTTGTATTCGAATATGATATTTTTGATGTTTGAATCTAGTGGTTTAACTATTACATATTTATTAATAGCCTGTCTCCAGAGTTTCCTATCCAGAGTGTCTCTTCTCCAATTTTTAATTTGAAAAGTTTCGATGTCATTTTGAATCTTATTCTCCCATCTTTTTCTGATGCCCATATTTCGAGGTCGTTTTTCATTTGGAAAGTATGAAAACATCACCTTTTTAACCATTGACGGTTCATTGTTGTTGTTAAGCCTCCTATTAAAATTTCCAAACCACCTTAACCTATTTCTACGAATAATGTTTTCTATCGACGGTTGACCGGTGATTGTCAATAGTGTATCATTTGAGATTCTGTCGCCCAAGTTGACACCAACGATAGTACGAATACATTTCATATAAAAACTATTAAGTGTACGTTCATGTAACTTGGTAGTAGACCACGTTTCGCTTCCATACAGAAGAACTGGAAGGATGCATGCCCTGAATATTTTGAGCCTGGATGCAGTTGATACCATTTTTCTGCACCAAATCACATGTTTCAGCATATTAAAGGCTGTAACAGCTTTCTTCAAACGTGTATCTAATTCTTTATCTAAGCGTTGATCTCGTGTGATATTGCAGCCCAGATAAGTAAAATAGCCTACTTTTTCAATTGTTTGATTACGAATATTAAGGCCAGCAATATGATTATACACTTCCCTCTTTTTGAGAGCTATTCGGTTGTGATCTTCTTGGAACTGTTGTTATACCATAATACAGATCTTCTTGACACTCTTCGTAAGTCCATACTTTTGTGTAACTTTCTCAAAAGTTATAATGAATGTCTCCAAATCATTGGCTGTTTCGCAAATTGCGACTAAATCATCTGTATATAATAAGCTCACAATATTGAACCTTTCATACTTTTCTCGTTGACCATGACAAAAATCATTACTATCATACGAAAAATGAACTCTATGGACATCTACATCTTGTATAACTTTTCTAATAATAAAGTCGAACAATATGTTGAACAAGATTGGAGATGGTATACCACCTTGTGAGACTCCCGTTTTGGTCATAAAGATAAATGATAATTCACCTTCAATTCTTACTTTTGCCTGCGAGTCTTTATATAACATATTGAGCAGGTTGACAAGTTTTTCTGATATACCACAGTTTCGGCACACTTTCCATAATAATTCTCGGTTGACAGAGTCATACGCCTTGGTGATATCGATAAAACATAAAAATAATGGTTTATTAAATTCTGCTCTTTTTCCCATTGTCATCTTTAATATAAAAATTTGATCGATTGTTGATCTATCAGCACGAAATCCAGCTTGCGATTCTAGTAATTGATGATCAATGAGTTGTTGTATTCGGCTGAGGATTATACGAGAAAATAATTTACTAATAACACTGAGTAAGGATATTCCTCTGTAGTTATCATACAGTTGTTTGTCTCCTTTCTTAAACAATCGAATAAGAATAGCCAAATTCCAATTACCCACCAGCTCTTCATTCTTTCATAGACCTCTACAAAAATTTCAAGAAGTCATGCAAGTGCAGGTGCTCCATCGGCTTTAAGAATATCAGCTGTTATCTCATCATAACCTGGTGCTTTCTTGGATTTCATTTGACATAAAGCATTCTTTACTTCTTCTAATGAAGGTTCAGCATTTTGACGAGTTTCTTTCTCCCCCGCTAACGTAGGTATTGGAATTTCATCAATAAGATTAAGATTGATTATTTGAGGAGCATTGAGTAGTTCTTCAAAAAATTCACGTTAACGTTCTAAACGAACTTCTGCATTAATTAATAATTTTCCCGTTTTGTCTCGAATTGGCATATTTTCCACACTTTTGCTTCCACCACAGAGACATATAATCATTGAGAAGGCCGTTGCTGGTTTGTTTGTTATAACAGACTTCTCTATTTCTTCGCATATCTCATCCTAATATTTCACCTGACGTGCATCAATTTTTAGATTTGGCCAGTTTTCAATAACGTTTATATTTATTTTTATATATTTTTTTTTTGTTTAGTCCCACGATGTTGTTGCCAATTAAGAAACGCTAAGGATTTCTTTTCTATTACTTGTGTAATCTCCTCTGTAATCCACTCTTTTCGTTTGCGTTTTGTGTTATCTAATTTGAGATGTTGCTCTGTATTTTCTTTCAAACATTCGATGAAAAGGTTGTATTTATCATGGATGTTAATGTTCTTCTCCTTCGCATGGTGAAGGGTTTTGCTGAGATCCTCTTATAACATTTCTACTACCTTTTGATTTTTTAATTTCGTATAATCAAGTCTTGTTCTCTTTATTTGTTTTCTTCTGCATTTGAGATGAAGTTTAATCTTGACACGCATTAAGTGATGGTCAGTGTCTATTGTACCTGTAGCTCTTCTATACATTCTGCAATCTTCAATGCTTGATCGAAATTTCTTGTTCACTAATGTATAATCAAACATATGCCAGGTCTTTGAGCCAGGATGCATCCAAGACGTTTTGTGTATTAATTTATTATGAAAGAAAGTCTTGTATATAACAAAGTTGTTTAGCAGATAGAAATCGATTAGCCTGGTTCCATTTACGTTTGTTTTATCAACTGTGAATGGACCTATATCGTTATTTAATATTGATGAACGTTGTGCACTTTCTACTCTAGCATTGTGAGAACAATGTTTATTTGTGAATGAAAAAATCAGGAAGAGCACACACACCAAGGAAACACAGCGAATATATATATATATACTATCAAATACTCATGACTCAGGAATCCTGATCATGCGTGAATGACTCGAGAATCCTGATCATGCGTGAATGACTCGAGAATCCTGATCATGTGTGAATGACTCAGGAATCCTGATCATATGTATATGACTAAGAATGTCTTAGAGGGTATGATGTATCATGGCTGAAGGCCATGATAAGCATTTAGATCTCCCATTATCATAATCGTATCATCTGTTGGGATATTATTTAGTGCATCTTGTAAATCATTATAAAATTTTTCAGTTGCTTCTATCATTTGTTTATCAATTGGATTAACTGGAGAGTAAACTGATAATAGAGTAATGTTAATCATAGAGCATTTTAATCTAATCTTGATAATCCTTTCGCTCACTGCTTCCCAATATGATCCAGAGTTTTTCCATTCCTGAGTAACATTTTTATCTAATAAAAACGCTACTCCATGAGCGTTTCTGGTTTTGTTCATAGACGGTAAACCAGGGTAAATCATACTATAATTATTAACCATTTTAATTTCAAAGCCATACATACATGTTTCACTAATAGCCGCAATTTGAATTCGATATTTGTTCAGTTGTTTAACAGTAAGTTCTTTCTTTGATTGTTTAACACATGATCTAACATTCCATCCGCCAAAAAATACACTATTTTGTGCATTTACGCACTTGATTTTCTTCTTTTGATTAGCAGGAAAGGTTTTATGTCCGTCAGACGAGTTGTTAGCCCGAATGCCTGACGGTTGGCTACCGGTAGTCCAGGGACGCCTTCCCACTACCACTGTGTATTAGTGAGGCCCTGTGTAAATTGAGAATTCACCCGGCATGCGAATTAATAAAGAAGAAATATCATGGATTGAATAAATTATGTCTATCTATATTGAATAATTATTAGATTTGGAACAGTAAAAGTTATTCAATATAGATGGAAATAATTCATTTAATTGATGAGAAGAAGAATATAATTTCATGTTAGAATACGATGAATTTTTGTAGGATTAATCTCAATTGATTTATTTTATCTGACCGTTATCATAATAATTTGTTCATCATTGAATAGATGACGCCTATTGTTATAATAAAATAATTGGTTGGCCATGATTTTTCTTTTCTTGTATTATTCTTATATTATATTATATTTTTTTTTTCTTCCTATTATTTTATTTTATTTGACCTTTCAATATTCTCTTTCTCGTAGAGAAGAGTCTAACAAAAATAAATTGTTTACTTGCTTGATTGCTTGCTTGTATGTGCGCACTTCACTGATTGGTCGAACAATACGAAAATAGAAGAGATTATTGTTTCCATAAAACTTGACAAAAAGGTAATCGAGGGTGGAGAGACCGAATATGAGGTCAGTTTTTATTGATTAATTAAATATTAATTATGAACTAATTATTAATTGTCAATTTTTTTCATAAAACTTGTCCAAGGGATAATCGAGGGCAAGGAGTCGGAATATGAAGTCAGTTTTATTAATTAATTAACCCTTTAACGGGCGGTACGACACATATGTCCCACTTTTTTGTTTTTGATCATAGGACTACAGTTTTAAATCAGGAACGATGACTTTGATAGGAAATATTGTAGCACCGCATAGATATAATTTATTTTTGGTTGTTCGAGTTCAAATTCAAGTTGTGTAAAAAAGAAACTGACGCCATATATTTTTGTTTTTCAGCTGCGGAACGAATACAGAAAAAAACTAGAAAAAGAAAGAATCGGAATTTCGATAATTCTCATGGGGAAAAAAAGAATGACTGGAATATATATTATGAATGTATATAATTCAGAGTGGAGAAAGAAAGAAAAGAAAAAAAAACATACGTTTACGCGTAAAGAGCATAGTTTATTTTGTTAGAGTGGTAATGGTTGGATTGAAAAATATAAATAGAATATAATTTCTGCGAAATTTCCAATTGTATGTAGATAAATATGAGTCACATTACAAAGTTGACAACAACAGTAAATGAATTTGGCATGAATGCATTACAAGATGATTCTGAAGAGAGTGAAGATGATATTCAAAGTAGCGAGGACGATTCCAAAGGTGAAGAAATTAGCAATATTACAACATTGTTGTCCTCATTACCTACTAATTGTTTATGGACGACAAATTTGTCTTCCTCTTGTGCAAGTATTCCAGTCGTCAAAGAAATGTTATAACGTATTACCAGCATCTCCTACTCAAACATTTAGAAGACTGTTTTGCGATCAAGTCTTCAATCTTATTCTTGAACAAACAAATCTCTATGGAGGACAGAAATATGAAAAAGTAGGAGGCACAAACTGGACTGATATCACAAAAGTCGAATTAGAACAATTTCTTGCCGTCAACATCATTATGGGATATTCCAGGAACCCCTCAATTGATTCCTATTGGTCTACAGATGCATCTTTGCGAAATGAAAAGGTTTCAACATCAATGTCATGTAAGAGTTTTAAAAAAGTCTTGGGAAATTTGCATCTAGTCGACAATTCAAAAGCAATCACAAGAGGAGAATTTCAACCTAATAAACTTATCAAAGCACAAAATTTTCTCAAACTGCTTCTAAATTATTTTCAGACACACTTCGATGTGGGAGAAAAATTGACAATTTATGAGATGATGATAAAGTTTGAAGGGCAGATCCTCGTTCAAACAATATATTAAAGAAAAACCGATCAAGAGGGGTTACAAGGTTGGTGTACTTGCCGTCGCATTGACTGGTTATGTATACAATTTCCAAATTTATTGTGGTAAATCAGCAGAAAGACAGGAAACTTTAGGTGAACAAATCGTTTGGTCAATGACTAGAGGACTATCGATGAAATTTCACCACATTTATTTCGACAACTTTTTTACATCGCCATTACTTGCTGAACAACTTCTTAAAGATGAATTTTACTGCATTGGTACTCTTAGAATCAACAGAAGAGAAATTCCAGCTGAAATTATTCATGACACCAAAATAAACCATAGTGAATTTAGATTTTTGGCTGAAAGTTCCATTTCAATCGTCAAATGGATGGATCGAAAACCAGTATATATGATATCCAACGTTGTTGATCCAACTAAGGCGACAATAATTACACGAAAATTGAAAAATGGGCAAAGAATTCAAATGGATTGTCCAGTAATGGTCTTGGATTATAACCATGGAAAGGTTGGAGTAGATCGAGCTGATCAACGGATTGGATATTATGCTGTTGATAGAAGATCAAGAAGATATTGGCTACGGATATTTTTCCATTTTTTCAATGTAGCATTATCGAATGCTTTTGTCATATACCGTAGAGACCATCCAAATGACAGTATGAAATACTTGAACTTTTTAGCTAATATTGCTGAAGAACTAATTGATTCCAGAACTCCAGTGCACAAGAGAAAAGGAAGACCTGTCACGAACTTTGCTGTCAACAGACGAAAGAAAGGTGAAAGAAAAGTGTCTATTGCAGATGAAATACGGTTTTTTAATGTTGGTATTCATCTTCCGTTACCTATTGCTCGAAGATGTGCCTACTGTAGCACTAAAATTCATGAACAACGATCTTCAGTTGAATGTTCAAGTTGCAAACTCGCTTTATGCGTTTCAAATGGAAGAAACTGCTTTTACTTATTTCACACTCGCTAGAACTTCATATTGATGTCTGACAACAATCAATTCCTTTTGATAGTCATACTTTTTTGGTAGTTGTGTTTTCTTTTCATTTATAAAAAGATTCTCTCGGATATTGCTCAAACTTTGTTTACTCATCTATATAGAGTTCCCCTTGTCCTTTTTATAAATTTGCAGGTACACCGACAGTTGAGCCCCCGACAGTTGAGCTCCCTGACAGTTGAACCCCCGACAATGGAGCTCCCGACATTTGAGCTCCCACTGTATTTATCATCTCCTTAGATCTTGAATGTTCACTCAATGTGTTAGTATTATCTTTTCCAAGAATTTGTATCACTCTCTATTTGTTTCATAGTAGCCATCTCTTGTTTGTATTCATGTATTCGTTCATCGCTCTGACTTATAAGTAGCCCGGTTATAATTGAGATAAAGCATGTGATAAACAACTATATTCATCTCCTTTTATGCAGTCAATACTACTGCTTGTATCCTAATTTATTACTATTATCACACAATATCAACTATAAAATCCAAGGGGGAAACGGCGGATTGCATATTTTCGGTATTTCCAGGATTTCTGTCGTATTTTTAGTATTTTGTGGATTTTCATAAGATTTCTAGAAGATTTTGGGATTTTTATGGTATTTTTGGGATTTTTATAGTATTTTAGGGATTTTTCTCGTACTTCAAGGGTTTTACACAGAAGATTATAATGAGATAATAAGTTAAGTCATAGTAAAAAAAAAATCTGTTATCGTCAGTTGCCTAGACACGTCACTTGTTATAATGGGTATCAAGCCAACTGGGACTTCAGAGGACGTTAGTTTGTTGTATTTTATTGAAAAAAAAAGAGCAAAGAAAAATAACAAAAATCAGAAAAATGAAAAAGAAAACAAAAAATATTTAACTACTTATACAATTGATTATAGTACTTCGTCAAGTATTTACTAATTTCTCTGTTGTACGCGTTTAACTCGATCAGCTGATAGAGATGCTTCCTCATCGGTTAAAAGCCAGCAAGCAGTCTGTTTATGAATGAACTTTTTTTTCCCGTCAATTTCAACACAAAAGTAACATTTCGACTGAGAAGGAACATTATCGTATACTCTCATTCCATGAAAATGTGTTTTCCCACTAGCTGAAACAGAGGATAGATTTTCTTCATCATCAGATGTATCTTCGTCCTCTACATTCGCAGACGGATCAATTTTATATTTATAATCATATTCATCATCAGATGAATATGTTTGAACATCATCATATGAGACTTTTTTAAACTTTTTGGTAAACTGTACTCGCACAAATGAGCTCACTTGAGAAATCGTATTTTTTTTCTTTTTTCGTAAAGCATTATTGATATCAACTGTAGAGAGAAGATTATATGCATCATCAAATGCTCGATAAACAGCTTTTTGAATGTTGTCAATCGTAAGATGACTTATAGATGAATCAGCAATTTGTTTTTTCAAAATAGTTCGTTTCCGTCGTCGTTTATGATGTTTAGGAAACTTCAGTAGACATTTCAACTGACCAGACTCGCTCTGATTTTCTATTTCAGTCAGCACTGAAAGTTTACCGGCTCGTTTAAGAAACTGATCAATAGTAAAATTAACTATTGATGAAAAGGCGCCTGACAGCGATCTAGTAAGTCTGAACGCTGATTCACGTGATTGTGAATGGTAATTCGATACAGAAAGAGCAGATTCAGGTAGTTGTTTCTGTGCTACGAGAAGGCATATTCCAAGTAAACTGTGAGCATTGAGTTCAACTGAGAAATGTGCTGGAGTAGTGATAAACATATCACTTATTCGTTCATCAATAAGGCCTTCGGGCATTTCTGTTTCATCCACTACACATAACCACGTTTGCCATATACGGCACAAACACACTCCAAACCAACTATGATAAATACGATCACTAATGGTTGTATTATGCTCCACATACGCTAATACGATACTACGTAAAAGACGCAAATAAATTCGTGTAGCTTGAGAACCTTCAATATCTTCTAATGCTACAAGTACATCATCATCTGAGAGATTAAGATAAGATGTGAAATTTTGTCGATCCTTCGGATTGACATCAGTTTTAACAAGACCATGAGCAAGTTTTGATTTACTTTCAATCAATTCAAGTAGTACTTCAATTGAAACTTCTTCTTTTCCAATCAATAGAGATGATGCATCAGAAAGCATACGATTACGAAGTTTCGTACATAAATGTGCTGGATCTTGAAAACAAAAAAAGATGTGCCGAGTCGGCATGAAAAACCAAGCTTTCCACTCTTGTGGTAAATCAATTTCAAGTGTATCAGCACGATCGGATATAGCAATGTTATTATATTTTGCAAAAAATCCTGTTACAAGTCTCATCGAAAGAAGATATCGAGCATCACAATCAGTGGAATTTGCAACAATACGAACATTCGATTTTCGAGATCTTTCGAATATCCACAACCATCGATGAAGTACATCGACAGCTTGAAACTTATTGCTGAGCCCGTAGGCAGCTAACAAAAATGGTGATGAATATGGATTAGATGTAAATAGAGGCTGTACCATATGTATATTAAGGTAAGATGATTTATCTTCCGTCTCGAACCAGTTTCTTAACTGATCGAAAGAATCAGTTTGAAAATGACGAGCAACTGGTAAACCATTTTTCAATGGAACTGAAAATCCACTGAAAATATTTGCTGAAGCATTATACTTGATCTTTTTTATTGCTCCAGTACAATCTTCGGAACAAACGGCTATCTGATAGTCCAACGACTTTTGATGTTCATCGAGAGCATTGAATCGAAATTCTGCTTCCTCCATACATCCTCCAGCTTTATCGAGACTATCATTCAAGGTAGACAAAGATGGAAGTGATGCTGGAAGATTCATACGGATAAACTCGTATGCATTTCTTCCTCCCAATATATACAACGATTGTGCAAATTGCATCACAGCCTCATCGTATCGATAATTGTTTTTATTTTTGAGAACGTTACTCAAAATATTTTCAATGAAAACTAACAGAAACGAAAAATTATTTCTTGAATTATTGTCTTCATTTATTTGAAACGATTTAATGAATGCTTTAAATAATGAAAGAAAATCATTATTTGAATTAAATATTTGATCCTGGTGTTGATTCTTATCATATGCAGCATGAAGAGCTTCAATGAAACGATCGAAATCCAAACGTAATCCAGGTTTAAGCAAGATGCTTCCATCGTCAAGATGAAGGCAAGCTCTTTCTGTTATTTTTTCAAGTTCACGATATTTTTTCTGAAAGACAAAGAATATCGTTTTCAACCAAAAGTAATTTGTATACTGTATTGATTGAAAGAACTTCCATCAATTCTTTAAAAATATTTCCACATGTTTTATTCACCAAATCGAGAATCTTTCTCCTTCGAAAGAAAGGACATCATCAGGTAAAACAAGTGGTGGAAATGTACGAAGCATTTTATTTATTTTTTTTTTGTAAAAAAAGTAAAAGATTATTTGTTGAAAGTAAATAAGCGTGTGAGCTTTTGAATAGTAATAGACGATAAATGATTTTAAAGAGAAAAATCTTCGATATATATATGCAGAGAAAAAATAATGACGAAAAGAGAGAAATTATATAGAATTGAATTTTTTTCTAGCTGAGAAAAATGGGTGAAAGAGAGAATAAGTTGATCGTTCTGAATATATATTTTGAATTTTGTAGAATAAATCTTTTTCTTTCTTAATTTTCAGCCGTTAGAAGGGCAACATGAATAAGTTGACCGTTAGATAAACAAATTTGAACTAATAGTCAAGAGAACGTTTTTTATAAATACCTGTCATGAAATAAATCATATGAATTCTATTTTTTTTAATCAATTAAAATAAGTAGAAATAAAACACAGTAATAGACAAGAAAAATTTTTCTATGAACAAACAAAAGTATAAAACTCTAATAAATATAAATAAATGAATTAATAAAATATTTACTAATGATAAAGTCATGTATACATATAAATAAATTATTAGATACGTGTTTTTTCGATAAACTATTATTATCTTGATCATTTGTTCGTTTATTTGATTTACTTATAGTTGCAGGTTTATTCATAAAACTGGCTAATGTTAGACATTGTATATCTTTAGAATTTGAATAATTTTGTGATGTATCAGTATCAGAAGATTCATCATCGACAATTTCGGTCGATTCACCATTGGTGTGTTTCAATATTTTCTTCTTGATAATACACGACTTTGATTTTAAATGTTTATAATAATTACTCAACGAAATGCTTCCACAAATAATACCCAACTGAACCTTAATTCCACATGAACATGATATAGATGATAGTGTATCAGTTTCATCATCACCAATTAAAAGCCGAAAATCTTCATTTTCAATTCATTTCACTTTTGGAATACCATATTTAATACCTTGTTTGTTAATCCATTCATTTAATGCATGAATTACAAAATCGTAACGATTAATTGTGCTTGAATTATCTAAATTAATATATTCAATTCTAATAATTATTTTTTTCTCAATGAACTGGAAATATAGCTAAACTATAAACGACTAATAATTCAAGCTAACCGTTTATTTTCTGATCATGTTGAGGGATGATATAGAAGGGATCTGAAATCTAATTAAAAAATGATAGCTCATATTTCAATTGCTTTAATAATTTCAAAGTAGAATTATTTTCCTTTACATTAACAACTATCGACAGGATCAAAGTAAAAAGTATTTCTCCTCATAAAGTGAACATCGTCATCAGGGTAAAAGATGTAGTTTGTAGAAGCATCTGACTCCTTAAAGGTTTACAATATATGTCAATTTAGTACGCAAAGACCCATCTAATAGAATAAAATTAAAAATTACAATCAAACTAACTCGATGGTGTTGCATGATTTCGTTGTGAAGAAGGTGTTGAACTTGATTGAATCGAATGTTGACTATTATTAACAAGATTGTTCGCATTTTGTTGTGACATCGATGGTTTATTACGTTTAGGTTTACTAGATAATTCTTTTAAATATTCTTCATGTCTCTGAAGCAACAGTTGATAAAGGTATCGGATGTTGCTTCGATAACCTGGTTTAATAATGAAAGTTTTATCGTCTGCTTCCAAACAAACCGATGCTTTGATGTCATTTAAAGCCGAACATTGAATCGTAAGGATTTCAAATATATCATCAGTATGAAGAAAAGAATAGACGCCTCTAATACCTTGAATTTCAAGTAATTTTGCTTCTGTTGTTCCTGCAATATTTTTTACCAAATTGTAAAAATTGTCATCACAGAAAGAGAGAGCACCTGGTGGTAAGATGGATGTGTCAAGAGCCTGCAAAGGCATTGATTGACACGAATGTTAAACAAAGAAGGCATATAGAAAGTATATAATAATATGTATTTTAGAATTTGAAATTTTCTTGATGACTTTGATGAGAAATAAATTGTTCTTCTGATTAGTTTATAATGATGAAGTTATTGAACGATATATCGATAAGTATTTGCAGTTCTGACAAGTTCTCTATTGCACATACATTTTGTAAATTCTTTTGCAGTTTATTCCTTATTATAATTCAGATCTCATACTTTTATATTGAAGGTAACAGATCAACCAGATAGTCACATATACAGCAAAAATATTCTCAAATCATTTGTCTTTATACGTGCTGTCATAAGGCGTTTTACATTCTAGCTTAGACAATATCTTGTAAAATTTTTATGCTTTACACATAATGTATTTAACAAAAGCAACATATGATAGTGAGATATCCAAAAATATGACTTCATCGATATCGACAGACAATATATTCGTTGTGGCTGTCTGATTGAAAATAATGTATTTCATGGATTTCTCGGATTTTTTTCGTATTTCGGGATTATTTTCGTATTTCAGGGATTTTTCGTATTTTATATGGATTTCATAGGATTGGCAATCCCAAAAATCCGCCGTTTCCCCTTTGATAAAATCCTTCCGAAGCCAGATCAACGTTTACTTGATGATTTTGTTTATCAGCGTGCTAAAACATCTAAAATCATCTGCTGTTGTGGTCAAAATAATTGTGCAGGTCCGTGCAAACTTGATAATGAGTGAAAAATTGCAGGCATGACAAGTAAAACTAAGAAAACATGCGAAATATGAATGTTTGAATGAACAATTTCAAGAGATAGTTTCTTCTTGTCATTTGATTACAAGAGAGACGTGTATTTTAAAATAGCAAGAGCACTGTTCAATTTTTAATGTGACTGTTACTGTGTTCAAAATAAATTTATTTTCTTGTGCTTTCTAATTCTTCTTTATGCTGGGGGCTGAATTGTCGGGAGCTCAATTGTCGGGAGACTCAACTGTCGGGAGACTCAACTGTCGGGAGACTCAACTGTCGGGGAGCTCAACTGTCGGGGAGCTCAAATGTCGGGAGCTCAATTGTCGGGTCACCAAATTTGCATGGCTTTTACCATGCAATAGCTTGAGACATTCAGTTTTGTTCTACTCATAAAATAAAACTCAATCTACCAAAGCAAGAATAAAATTACTTCATTTTTCTTGCTGTACTAGGGCATTTATATAAGTTATATTCACATTGATAGCTGGAAATGATTATATCATACATGAAGCTCCTCATTATTATTCCCTGATTATCATGCATGATAAGCTGGACTGAAGCCTATCTGATTGTGTGATCAATATTGGCAAAACCTGCTCATCCAAAATTCGCCCGTTAAAGGGTTAATTATTAATTATTACCTGGTTCGTAACTATAAATATTTCATTAAAGAAAGTTGGCCACAGATATTCGAAATAAAAACCAGAATCTATGATCGGTGATGATATTTGATGGCAAGAATAACGGATAATAAAACTTACTAATCTCATCACAGTACTGGAAAAAAATGAGTCCAACTTTCTGCTCAGAATGCTAAACTCAAATTTGTAGATAGATGCACTTGACATAATAATGCGATGTGAATGTGCTGATTTTTAATCATGGAACCATGTAAATAAGCAATTTTTAGATAGTTCAAAAACATCACTTCTATGAGAAAGAGCTAAGTGAGTCTGCAGACAAGCATTACATTAACTATGGTCCAAGGTAAAACCAAGATATATAACCCAAAACCAAGGAAAGATGATAAAGATATTCTCTTTCTCGTGGAGACGAGTGTAGCATAAATAAATTGTTTGCTTGCTTGCTTGTATGTCCGCATCACACTTATTGATCCAAAACTTATACAAGTAACGCTCGTCTGAAGACTCGCTCAGCTCTTTCTCGTAGAAATCGTGTTTCTAAATTACCGTCAAGCTATTCCTTTATAAAATTTCAAAAAAATCGAAGTCAGATTTAAGTTCCTGGACATTAACGGCTGTTGACCAAACTTCAAAAAAAATAAATGCTTTTTGTTAAAAATTTGTTGTTTGTTTAAAAAATTGATCGTCAAAAAATTTTTATTCAACTGACTTCAGATTTGAATTTCTCGTCCTTGATTACCGTTCGGTCAGTCCTTATAAGAAATTTTTTTTTGTAAAAAAAGTGATCCTTTGTATAAAAAGATGGATTCTCAAAAAAATCTTGAAAAACTAACATCAGATTCGGATTCCTCGACCCCGATTACCCTTGGGTCAACCCTTATAAATAAATTTATTTTTGTAAAAAAATGGGTCTTTGTGTAAAAAATGGATCCTTAAAAATATTTTGAAAAACTAACATCAGATTCGAACTCCTCGACCCCAATTACCCTTTGGTCAACCCTTATAAACATCTTTTTTTGCAAAAAAAGCGATCCTTTGTGTAAAAAAGCTGATCCGAAAAAATTTTGAAAAACTAACATCAAATTCGGATTCTTCGACCCCGATTACTCTTTGGTCAAGTTTTACAGAAAATATTAATACAAAGTTTTTTTGACCTTGTGCGGACATACAAGCAAGCAATCAGGCAGACAATTTATGTTTGCAAGACTCTTCTCTACGAGAAAGAGAATAAAAGGCAAAAAAGGAATTTCTCTTATAAGGATTGACCGAAGGGAAATAGCGGCAAAGGAATTCAAATCTGAGGTTAGTTTTTTTAAATTTTTTTGAGAATCTATTTTTTTACACAAAGAACCACTTTTTTACAAAAAAAATTTTTTCATAAAGTTTGACCGAAGGGTGATCGAGGACGAGGAATTCAAATCTGAAGTCAGTTTTCTAAAAAATTTTTAGTGTCCAATTTTTCAAACAAACGACAAGTTTTTGAGAAAAAGCATTGGTTTTTTATTAAGTTTAGCCAAAGGCAGTTGCGGTCGAGGAACCTGAATCTGACTTCAGTCTTTTTAATATTATAAATGAATAGCTTGACGATAGTTTAGAAATACGATTTCTACGAGAAAGAGATGAGCGAGTCTTTAGACGAGCGTTACTTGTTATCCTTAATTGACATGTTTATTCTCTATATATATAAAGAAGAATGTCTGTCTGTCTGTCTGTTTGTTTGTTCGCTATGCATTCAGTCCCTGTAAAAGCTACGACCACCAAACTTTCCATGGTGCCTCCCCAGGCCCAGAGGAAGGTCATAGCGGGGTCACCCACCGAGGGTGTGAGTTTGGGTGAGTGGAATCTCACCCAGATAGTATTGTCTTAAGTAACACTACCAAACTTTTCGCGGTGATTTTCTGAGTCCAGTGGTGGTTTTATAGAGTGCTGTTACCATTAATAGGAGTAGTATGATAGTGTTTGGGTGAAATTTCACCCAAATTATATGGCAATGAAATTTGCACGAATTTTTCAGAAATTTAGCGAATTTTGTCATGATTCTAAGATGAATCGTTTTGTATCAATGGTTCTTTGGTTTAAACGTGTAATTGGAATGCTTCTAATAGGTTATAAGAGAAAAAAATGTATACAAGCGTTTTCTTGATTCACAACGATGACGTATCTATATATTTAAGGAAGAACGTTTGTCTGTTCGCTATGCATTCAGTCCGTGCGATAGCTAGCGTCACAAAAGTTTCCACACTACTTCCCTAGCTTCTGAGGAAAGTCATCGTGAGGTTGGAACCATCAAACGGGGTGCGTGGAAGAGGCTGGGTAAAATGTCATCGCGATCAATACAGATCGAGAGTCTTATGAGTCTGTTCGCTATGTATTTAGTCATCGTGAGAGATAGCGTCACGGAACTATCCGCTTCAGTTCCTTGAGTGCTAAGGAAAGTCAGATGAGTGATTGGCGGTGAGAAAGGAAGGTGTGCGTGAAACTTCATCCAAGTCGTAAGAGACCGTGATTTCAGTCACTTTCTAATCAAATGACGCAGTTCAATGTAAATTTGAAAGTGATCGTGTCCAGAGTGGATGCGAGTGAGCATGTCAGCTTGAGCCCGATGAGAAGAGTCCTGTTAAAGATGCCTGATGCACGGTGGGAAATGGTCTGTGAAAGATACCCCAAGCACGGCGGGAAAAACTCTATGAAAGATGCTCCACGCACGGTGGGAAAAGTTCTGAAAAATACCCCCCTCGCACAGAAGGATAAGCTCTGAAAAATTCCTGAAGCACAGCGGAAAAAGTTTTGCGAAAGATATTCCACGCACGGCGGGAAAAGCTCTATAAAAGATACCCCATGCACGGCGGGAAAAGCTCTGTAGCAGAGGTTCCAGGTGCAGTGAAAAAAGTCCTGTGAAAGAGGTATCACATACGGCGAGAAGAGTCCAATGGCGAACTCCTAACGCATAGCAGGAACAATGCTGTTAAAGACGCCTGACGCATGCCGGTAAAAATCCGGTCCAATAGGTTTCAGATGTGACGCGAAAATTTCTGTTGCAGATGGTTCACCCACAGGAGAAATAGTCCTATAAAAGACGTGTTACGTACAGCAGAAAAGTCGGATTGAAGATGCAAAACTTCAACCATATTCTCTTTGCAGCGGGTACCTCCGCTAGTATCCTATATTTGGTCGAAATGTGCATATATAAAATCTAAAAAATACATTGAAAATATTTTATTCATTGTATAACATATAAATATGGCATCATCGTCAACTATTTTGAGTTTAACTCTCTTGATAAAAAAAAATATTTCATAGCAACCTTCAGTATATCGTTCGATATAGAATTGAATCGGCTATACAATAATACTATTGGATGTCTGACAATCTTCTTTTGATATTGACATTTTATCAAAATATTGAAGCAATAAATTCTATATTATGACAAAAAATTAAGTATTTGAGGTTTTTCGATTATATATTGGGACCATAGGAAAATACCATATGTGCCATTTTGTAGAGCAAGTCAAGTTCTGTCGATTGGTATATGAGCCAATTTCGATAGTGGAAATATTCTGAGAAAAAAATTCATAAAACATAATAATTGAATTTTGTTCCATTTTTTAAGTAATTTTTGGGATTATATTGTTTGATATTTCCTAACTCTTTTAGAGTAAATCTTTAAACCGTAATATTTTGCATTCATATATAGATCAATGAAGCCTAGCTTTCTATGGGATTAGATCAGGAATATGTTGACCTTCATGTTTTGGCGAATATAGAAAATCCTTGATTTTCTCATAGAACGATTCTAAAATACGATCTATTAAAATATCAAAATACATCAGAAGATACAGCGTCAAAAGCTGTAGAATTTACATAGAACAACTAATTTTACAATTGCATTTTCTATGTTAGAAAGTCAACAAAGCTCCCAGCAATCAAATTTCGAAACGGTGAAAACAGTTTTGATATAAAATGAATCCGTTCACTTCTTATTTCATCGTTGAATTTGGCTGATGCCCTCTATTAAAAAAAAGGCAAAACATTTCATAAAATGCAGCGTGAAAAACTACTAATTACAAAAGACAACATATTGTACAGTCGCATCTGTTCATTGTAAAAATTGACAAAATTCTGAACGATCAAAATTCGACGTTGCAAAAAGTATTTTTTTTCGTATGCAACGAATATGATTTTTTCTTATTTATCGCCTGATACATTTTATGTAGAAAGAAACAAAATACGCTACAAGATGCAGCGTGAAAAACCCTACATTTTGCAAGAGCAGTTTATATTATAACGGATGTCCCAAAATAAATTAGACTCTTCGTATTTCTGATATTTCTCTTCTATTATCCTTTGATTGAATTATTTTATTTTATCAACAGATAGATCTTGAAATTCTGCATACGAGGATGTATTTTATTTAACGAATATACTCTTCTCCATTTTTTTTGATTAAACGAAATCGTACGGTAAAATCACGAACGGAATTTAATTTTTTTTCGTTTTCAATTCTTTTGACGGAACATTTTATTTCTTCTATCAACGTTGCCTTTGTTTTTATGTGCTTCTAGTTCATAGCTCCACCTAATTCATTCGATAAACTATAATCAAACGGACATGAATCAGATGAATTTGGAGGCCAACGATCTTTGGAGATGAATGCAGGAAAATGATCAGCATACCATTTTTGACTAAGACGATGTGTGTGAGGTTTAGCACCATCTTGTTCATAGGTCCAATTGTTTCCTAACATTTTGTTACCACATTTCAGAGCTATTGAAAGAACTTCATCAATGTACTATTGAGCATCCATTGTCCCATCTTCAAAAATCACCAGTACCGACAGCTCTTCCCCACACACTCCCATCCACACCATCACATTCACAGGAAATTTTGTTTTTTCATGTATAGCACCTCTCTTATTGGTCTCTTCCCTGCTCACAGCCCATATCCAATCAAAATTAAAATACCTTTCATCTAAAACAAGCTATTTTTGGTGTAGTTTTTCAACATTCAATTTGCAAATTTAACCTCGTTCTTGTTTTGAAGATTCGTCAATCTTGACTGTTTGATTTTTTTGTATGGAAAGCAGCTGAGATCTTCACGGAAGATACGGCGTATGCTGCTTTTTGAAATATTGATTTTAGCAGCAAATCTTCTCGTTGACACCCGCTTCTTCTAATCCAGGCACTGTTTTGCCTTCAAGATATTGACTTTTGTGCAAGCCGACCGTGGACGCTCAGGGGGTAATGATAAATTTATAGAACCGGTGTTATTGATCACTTTAATCCATAGTTTGATCGTTTGTAATGAAACCACTCCGACCAAATCACGATAAATTTTTGTCGGACCATCACCATTTTCATATTTAGTTTTTACAACTTTTTTGTATATCTTTACTTTTCATATTTTTTCAAATATGACTAAAACAATCTTTGATCTCAGTGATATACGGTTTTGTAGAGAGTTTCAACTTCCATCTTTTAATAAAAAAATATGTTTCAATCTATCGAAAAATATATGAGAAATATTTAAAATATACATCGTCTAATTTATTCTGGGACACTCGTTATGTGCAACTTTTGCTATTAAGAAAAAACAAAATTATGAGAGAGAAATCTTCTAGAATACAAAAATTCTAAATAAACGAAGACATTCTTTTTTTCGTATCTCATTTTGTTATCACCCAATACATTTTCTTTTTAAAAAAATAAGCATGTGGCAAGATGCAGCGTGAAAAATTCTACAATTTACAAATAACAGTTTTATTTTAATTATGTTTTTTTATTTTGAAAGTAAGATAGAAATTCTCTGAACTGCCTATTGGAGTATTGAGAGTTGGTCACTTAGAATACTGTTTATTTCGAAAGAAAAAATAGACAATCAGCATAAGTTTTATATTGTGGATTGTAAAAGTTTTCACGCTGCATCTTTTGATATATTTTGTTTTTATTTTCATAAAATGTTTTTAAGGATCAAAATATAAAATTCGAAGTTCTGTCATTTATTATAAGTTATTCAATATGTAGCGTATAAAAAAATGGTTTGATATTCACGTAAAAGACTAGGTCAATTTTAGTAACCACAGTGATGTCCTCCATAGCGCCAGTGCCATTTAAGCGTCCTCCACCTAGGAAAAATCGATTTTTCGAAATCAATATTGAGTTTATAGCATAGGAAGATGTGCCGACATTTTCTCTTTCAGAATATATACATTTTCTTAAAAAATGGCTAGGTTTCAATAGACTTATAGTAAAAAATGTTCATCTTATTACCCTATTTTCCAAAAAAATTTTTGTGGTTTTTCAGTTCTCAAAAAATTGTTTGTTGTTCCTTACAGCAGCATTGCATATAACATGTTAGCTTATTCATCCGTTAAGCACTTTAAAAAAGTCCATTGAAATATATTCGAAATATACTATGTTAGAATGTTTTTTCTAAGATTTGACTGCAAAAATCTATCTCCAAAACTTCTTTAGCACTTTTCTCAAAATATTGTTTCCAATCAGGTCAGAACTCAAAGAATTAAAATAAAAATTCTTGTATTTTTACATATTATTATTTGATTAAATATGTTAAGGTTCAATTAGATATTAACTACAACATCAACATTACTACAAACAAATACGGACGATATGTCGATATACCTGAAAACTCTAGTAAAATTAGGATTATCATACTAACTTCATCAAACTATATAATTAATAAAAACTTCTGTGCTTATTAATTTTATATTGTGAAATAAAGATTCTAACATTATTGCATATTTAGTATTATACTGAAATTTATTGTTCAAACTCATGATAAAAATGCATTTTCTACTAACAAAATTGGCATGATGCGTTTGTTAGAAACAGTATTTATGGATATTCGATTAATTTTAGAGATAGCTATATTAATTTTTATCTCAATATGTATAATCTTAATTTTAAAAAAAAGTTAGAAAGCACTAAATTTATTCCCTATTTCTATAATTGACAACTTTGTTCTTAAACTTAATCAGTTGAAATTGTTTATATTTCGAAGAAATCCCATAATAAAGTCGCATCTCTGACAAGTTGGTAAGTTTTGCAATATCTTGCATCATTAACGATTGTCATTCTATTATTTCCTATTACAGTCACATGGATGGTTCATAGCTATCGTTTATGATATTAAATTTTGACCGATTATATATTCATTATGCATATATTATATATTCTCTTCCTGCTTTTGTGTACTGCAAACATAATAAAAAACGAATACTATTTAAAAAGAAAGGTTGAGAGAAAATAAATACATAATGAGTGTAAACTGTCAACGTTTAGTATCACAAAAGATGTCTATGAATCATTCATGCAACTCAATGCAAAATAATATGAAAGCAATCATCAATGACGTGAGATATTTTAAGATTTGATTACGTTGCTAGACATGTGACCATATTGTTGATGTTCTGTGTAGTGTAAATCATCTAAAATCTTATTGGTCGTCATTTAGAACTTTTTCCTATTGCTTTGTAATCAGAATCTTTTTTGAATATGTATAGTGACATTTGTTTTCTCTGTTCAGATTGATTTAATTACAATCATGATTTTCAAGTTTCTTTCGCGATTCACAGATACAAAGAATAAAAATAAAATTCAACGTTTGAAATTTTTTTTTCGTTGATAATTGGTTTAATTAAGTTTTGGCAAGAAACTTCGAAGATATTTTGTTTTACTCGCTTCATCAAATCATCATATCCGGCATTGGAACGAAAATAGCACTTATCGCCTGATGAGAACAGAAGCTTTCATACTTACAGGAAAACTACGACGTTATTCATCTCTAGATCTCTCTGGGAGTGCTTTCATTGATTATAGATTTGTCTTTTTAAGTATTATTATTCATTAAAAATCTAACTTTATAGCTAACACATATAAGAGCATATATTAGTTATGATATGAATTATATTGAAATATGAAGATGCATATGCAGTTTCTATTTAAAAAACGTATTCTTTCAGCCTCTGAAGCCACAATCACAACAGGGTGGCTGATTGGGTTTTAAGACAGGAGGACAGCAAGGAAGGCAGCAATCAGAATGAGTAGTGCAACGTAAACAGTTTTTGTTATATTTTGTATTGTTGCTTCCCGGAATACATTGGCCATTTGAACATTTGCAACCGGCAGCTGCAGATTCTCCATCGACCATAGCAAGATTATTTGTGATAACGAGTAATATCATAAAAACTAACCAATAATGACAACGATTCATCCTAGTATTATTTAATAATATTCTTCTAAAATTAAAAATTTTACGATTATTGTAATATTTATAGATGTATATATAAATATAAATAGTATTCAGAAAAAAGAAATGTATGACTTTCGTAAAATAAAATTATGACGCCAATTTATATAATGTATTCATGTAGATAATATGCGCAATTATATATATGCATCATTTTTGTTCTTTTTCTTTTCGTTTTTTCTTATTTTTATTTATTATGTGACGTCAATCTACACTGGGCGTGCCAAAATATTTAGAATATATTTTATCTTGTATATATCTCGATTGATGAGAGAATATATCCAGATGTCAAATCGCTTTTGTGCTGTGAAAATGCTCTTTCTCAAAAAAAAAAGATGAATGGATATTTCTTGAATAGTTTTGATGCATACTCTTGAGAATATATAAAAGGCTACAGAAAGTTTAGAGTTTGTAATATAAGTTTTTGGAAGTTAAACGTATTTTACTTGAAAATCTAAGCCAATTTTTCTGGTAACTCCTGTGAAATTAATCACCTGTAGATTTTTTCCGGATTTTATAAGAAACCATTTTCCAGCGATTTTTTATGAAATTGATTTAAAAAAATCTTCAGAAAAGGTTTCAGGAAAACTATTACACATGTTTTGATACGTCTTCGCCTTCTTTTTCCAACATTGAAAACCAAAGTTTTCTATCTTGTATGTATCAGAAGTTACTCAAAAAATATTCACTCGTCTTTTTATTCGAAAATGATACTACCACAATATAGAGAATCACACTACTTCAGATTCCTCGAGGTCTATCATTTGAGCATATACTCGATCCAAAAGGTACTTGACACTTGGATATATTTCCACGTTAGATAAATCATACAGCGTTGAGTTTTTTAAAAATTGCGTCGTGAAGATCTCTATAAAAGATGTTTGACTAAATCTTTATTGACTGGCTCTGATGGCTCAATCTACACTCCAAATGAATAACCTATAATATATTCTTACTTCCAATCTTATTGAACATGATAAAAAAATATTTCAAAGACTATTTTGTTTTATAATTAAGGTTTTAGTGCAAATTTTTTTTTTGTAGAGATTTTCACGGTGCCTCGTTTCTAAAAATCTCAAAATTTTTTTATTTCCTTATACGAAAATAGATAAAGCATCAAATATACTGTATAATGCATATCTTATGAAAAATTCTATCGCGAAAAACTGCTTAAAATACAAAAGAGACTATTTTTGAACCGCGATTTTTTTTTATAAAAAACGAAATATTTAGACCAAATATCCGTTAAGGGAGGTATGCCAATTGAGAAAATGTTTGTGCTAGATGGAACTCGATGAGATTTATCAATTAGTATACAGGTAGAACACATCGGAAATCGATCGAACACGAAAGAAATATTCTGGCGAAGAAAGTCTCTGGATTGTTTCCGATAATTTTCAGTCAAACTCTCATTCCTTCCAGTAGAAAACAGCCATAAATCATTGAAAAACGTCCAGAGACTTTTCGATCTGAAATACTATTTTCATGTTCCATCGTTTCTCTGTCACTTAAAATTACTCGATGTTTCTAATATTTATATTTCAAAGAAGACCGTCATACTACTATACCGCTAATAGCTCTTAAATAGTTACACACATCACCTGAGTAAATAATAGTGTATTGATCATTTTTCTATACTCATCCCGAAGTATCATTAATCATCCAATTCGTCTGATGTATGTCCATTAGATTATAGTTTAAGAAATACATTGGTAGAAGTTATAAATGGAGAACGCATAACGACAAAAACAATATTGATATATGAAATGAGAGATGCAATTGAAAAAAATTGAGAAAGAAAAAGTTTTATAATCTGTACCTGATTTTACTGTATAATTATTTTTAATCAAAAAATATAAAATGAAAAAAATGCTTTTATTAATGAGATAGTAAAAGTTGATAGATTTTTCGTACTCATGATAATAGTGAGAAAACTAATTGAAAAAGTTTTTTTTGAGTGAATATCATTATTTCTCAGTAACAAAATTTGTATGAAACAATCTGAGTGAGACTACAAGAATAAAACAAAGAAATAATAAATAATTTTTGTTTGATACCATTTCATAGTGAATAATATACTATCCCATTAAATAAATAATTAAATAAAAATTCGATAAATACGTTATCTATAAAATTTTTAATCGGCAAATTTCACTGGTGCAAATATATTATTTATTTGTTTCGCTGATTTTACCTACAAAGTGATATATGTTACATGCAACCTAATTGAATTATCTTAGTAATTGTATAAATATAACTCAAATAGATGTGTTCATTCATGTTTACATTTCTTGTTAGAGATCAAGTTAGCTGTATACCATTTCTTGATAAAAGAAAATATGAATTGTTGATTGTTTTTATTTTACTCTATTTGATTTTATGAAGTCTCATCAAAGAGAAATGCAAGTGAGTAATTGAATTGAGATGAATAACATATATGTCAATAGAAAAGCTATTGCTGTATTGATTGAGTTCCAAAGAGTTTTCATATTGTTGTTATTCAATACATTCAGATGTCGTTTTGTATTTGTAGAAATCCTCACAAAAACTTCTCATTATAATCTTTTTTAATAATACTGTGTCTATTATCATACAAAGGTATACCATTTGTGTAGATGGATATGTAGTTATCATTGTGATATGCATCAGAAAATGTACTTTAAACTAAAAATAAAATTGATACCTTATGGAAAATTGATACAGATAAAACTTTAGTGTTTAAACACTATTATAATACCTTGAGTGTCAAGTATATACTGTTACACAACAATTTTCTGAAAAGCGGAAACAGGTATGTATGTAAAGAAAGTATAGATAATAATTAAAAGATGTATTATTGTAGCTGTGCTTTCTATGTGTATGAGTTATAATATGTTTCTTTGTAAACATCTAATTGAAATATTACATATAAATGAAAGATTCTTCTATTTTTATAATTCAGATGTTTCCTTATGTTAAGCAAGATTTATTAAAATCAATAACTGAAATACAGAAAAATAAATACACTCTGATGATTAAAAGAAATATTTCTGTTTATCATTATTGTTCAGATGCATCGTATGACAATGAAGAAAAAAAAGCAATAATCAACTATTTTTCTTTTTTAAGTTTTCTATTTTATATTTGTCTTAGAATTGTTGTTATATATGTATTAATAAGTATCCGTCAGTAAATCGAACATAATTCATCACTGAATTTCAACTTTTCGGTTCAATATGTTTTAACTATTGAACAATTTGAACTTGTACTTATATGGAAATTGCCTGATAATTTGATGTAGTGTTATAGTGTTTTTTAAATCCTTTAGAAAGTATTTTTTTAGAATAAACGGTTGCCACATATTTTTATTTTTGAGAGGCCTCTGCAAAGCTTGATACCATTCTCTCAAATCACTAATCATGATGTATAAGCTATTTATGTATATAAAATAGACATGCTTGTACGAAAAACTTCTTCGTATCTCATCTAATCGTTTAAAGTAGTGATTGTAGTTACTAAAAATCATTCTCTTTGTGTTTGATTGTAAGACATATTTAAAGTGAATTATGACATATCCATAAATACATATAAGTTCTATATTTTTTATACCTTTGTATTTATTGTTTAGGTGGAATGTTTAAATTACGTTGTTTTTGTTCAATCTATTAAAAAGAATAAATTTAATGCTCAGTAAATTAATATCTTATAAATGTAGATCCCACTATCAACAAGATTGCTTTCGATTATTCCAAAAAAAAACCTCAAAACAGAGGTTTTTTTAAATTTTTTGAAATCCAAATTGTCTTAAAAATTATACTGGAACTGTTAAATTATGAGATAGATGCATAATTTAATTGATAATTTAACAATTTTAGTTGCATGTTTGTTTTTCTCATTTTTAATAACCAGAATCGTGATTTTAGTTCCGGAAAAATGATTGGAACTGCCAAAGTCTATAGAAAGACTTGCATGAACACTCACATCCTTAAATACTAAGTCTTCATTTATAAACTACTTCTATTAGTTCTATTTTCGTTTCATTGTGAACAGATATTTGTTTTTGAATTCCACTATTGAATAAAGGTTGAATTTAGGTTTATAGAGTATTTTATTCTAAGTAAATAATTAGAAACTGTTTATAAAGTAACTAGAGATTTTTCTACATCCAACAAGCTCTTTTATTTTTTTCACAGTTATAGAAATCTTGGCTATATCCTTATGTCTAGGATGGACAATATTTCATAATAAACATAAAAATCTTGATATTGTTTTAGAGACTTCTAATATTCCAAATATCATATAAACTCCTTTAGCAATTAAATTCTTTACTAATCATAATATTAAAAAAAGTATATATATTCTTTCTTACATTAAAATGCTCATGACATGGTCTAGACCATCTACGAGTGACTTCTGACCTAACTTATAACCTATAGAATTTTTCACCGATATATTTAGAAATAATAACTTGACAACAAATGTGTCTGATCTGCCAGTTGTTAACCAACCAGAATTTCTATAACGCCATTTCCTTGTTTATAAAAGTAATAAATTATAGATGTTGTTGCAGAGGAAAAACCTTTTAAAAAAGATTAAATAATATTTTTTTTGTTGCAGCTGAGCATCATTCATAGAAGCATGACTTGTGAAGACTTATAAGTCAGACTTTTATACATCATTTATTTTTAGCAACACTGTATAGATCTAATGAATAGACTAATACTTAACAGATTATGATTTTTCTATGAAAGCGAATTATTTACAATGTGTAGATTAGAATAACTGAACGAACTAAATAAACTCTATTGATATGCGTACTAAAGATTAATTAGATAGACTTTCATTTTATTTTATTATTTTCCTAAATTACATTTTACCATATTCAATTTTCTTAATTGAAACTTAAAATATTCAAATCATACCTTTTTTTCTATTCTATTCTTTGTTGCACTTATAAAAAATTATTTTATATATTTGAGAACAAGCATAAAAGTAGCGTTTAATTTTTTTTAAAAGATTCAAACTTCAAATATTTGCTACAGGTATAGATTATTTATTGAATGTAGAATTATTTGACATTTTTATTTTATCCAGAAAATAAATATACATATTATCATGATAAATATCTTCTTTGAATACCATACCAAATTTCATTCGTAAATATATTCTACCGAAAAAAAGACTTTAAAAATAAATTCATCATATTGTAATTATTCAAAAAGATTATATAGTTAAAATTATAAGTGAAAAAATTTTTATTTCCTTTTTAATCTCATATATATTCAAGTATTTTCGTCACCTTTTCAATGTCTAACGAAAATGATATTTACAATAATAACACCATATTAACAACTTACTTCGATCCAGTGGTATCAAATGCATTCATGTTTTGGATCTATCTTATTCTTCTCATTCCATCAATTATTTGTTCATTGTTTTTCTTTTATTATGTTCTCTTCAATCGAACTCTACGTAATGCACTTAATAATCACTCTATTATTGTAGTAATTACTCTTAGCTTAATTTCTGAGGTAACAATATTTCCATGGATGCTTTATTACTATGATCATGATGGTATATGGCACAGATCAACAACCTTTTGTACTATTTGGTCATTCATTGACTGGGGACTGTATTGTACTCAAACGATAGTTTTTGCATGGGCTACAATAGAGAGACATATTCTGATCTTTCATAGTCATTGGGTATCAACTAAAAAAAAATGTTTCTTTATTCATTTTCTTCCTTTGATAATACTTATAATATATTGTGTTATCTTCTTTATTGTTATCATTTTTTTTCCATCTTGTGAAAATTTATTCAATGATTCTGAAGTACTTTGTGTTACATTTTGTTATACTGAAAATTCTGCGTTATATCTGTGGAATCTAACAGTTCATCTAATATTACCGCATATAATAATTGTTGTATTCAGTATTGCTTTACTTGTACGGATTCTATATCAAAAACAACGTTTAAATCAACCAATTAATTGGCGAAAGTATCGAAAAATGACAATTCAATTATTATTTATCTCAACTCTATATCTTATATTTGCTTTTCCATTGGCATTAATGAATTTTTTGTATCTATGTGGTTTACCAATGGATATAGGTGCTACTTTTATGAAATATTTAATATTTTTCAATTATATAATGGAACTTTTATTACCTTTTGCATGTGTTTTATCTCTACCTGAACTTCGGAACAAAATAAAGATGTTACATTTACAACGACCAAGAAGTGTTGTTCCTACTACATAAATTATAAAAAATTTAATGTTTAAATAAACACTTGTGTAATAATTGATATTGTCCCGTGATTATTAATTGTATTATTAGATTGTAATAATATAGAAAAAAATATGTTAAATAAGTGAAAGAATTATTATTTAACAATTGTTTCAGAATATGTTCTCTAATTTTCTAAGGATTACTCACGAGGACTATATAGAAGTAATTCCTCTAAATACGTAAATATTATTGAGGAGCAGTCCTTATAGGATTTATACAATTATCGGTGTCATTTCTCAATGTTTCTAGAAAGTTAATAAGGATCACGCCTTGATAACCATTCAGAAGGTATAGAAGTCGTCCTTTGATAGCCATAAATCAGTTACGTATATGTATATTACTTGATTAATATCCTTACTACCTTTTGTTTTCGTGTTTATTACTTTCATTACCGATTATTAGTAATAAGTAATGTGCTACTTTTAAGTTTGTGAACTTTTTCATGTTGTTTTTTGTAAACTTCAGTTTAAACATTTTACTAAGATGATATCCTGCACAATGTGCCTTTGTGACTATTTCAATCACAATATAAACATGTTACTTGCTTTTTACTTGAAACCGTTTCTACTATTCAAATCGAAAAAAATTAGTGATCTATTCTCTAGATGCAATCATAAAAATTCTCTTTGTTATCTATATTTTAACTTTTCATTTTCTTAAATACACGTTCCTACATACGGTCAGGTATTGTACCGCTGACTGAAAGCAACATGATTAGCTTTGTTGTTGTTTATTATTATTTTTGAAAAAAATCCATGCAAATAATTATATGATTCATTAAATTTGATACAATAAAAACCAAACTTATTATGAACGAAACAGATACAAAGATGATAATAAATGAATTCATTTCGAATCGGTTTTTATCAAGAGGGTTATTAGACAAAACATAAATTCGAATTAGTTGTTTCATTCAGATTTTGATAACTTATTAGATTAGTCAAATTAAAATCCACGCTGATCACCTGAAAATATAAATATTCTTAATCATCGTTTATTTTATATTTTCATCTGGCTTTTTAAAGAGTGAAATAGTTGCTCCTAATATACTTCCTAAAGTTAATTAATATGACTCCATTGATACTTTATTTAAATATACTCATGCTAATCATAATACAAAACTGTTCAAAAGACCTTGAATAGTTAATCAATGTGTAACGAATGGCCGAAATAAAGTCAAATTCTGATCCATGTTCACAAATTCGCAGGCAAATGTTAAAGCTGACTCCTAAAAACGTTTTGATGATGCATGAACTTTTTCGACAGTAGCAACTGTCGAGATCGTGCGGAGTTTTTGAAAAAAAAAGCAAACGTCTTTTGTACCCAAAAGTAGCAGAGATTCTAATTACATTTGAAGATTTTAGCCATCTCACGTGTCACATATTCAGTTCTAACTTTGTGACAGTATTATAAAAAACCTTTTTAAATTCAGGTTAATAAAGTTCACACAGTTACAAACTGCAGCAAATTATGAATTCAGTTTTCTACCAAATTGAAGCAAGTGTACGACTAGTTTTTCTCAAAATTGGCAAAGAGAGGATACGTATTTTTCTCCAAGTCTCTCGATTTACGTCGCTGCTCAGTTGAAGGTTAAAAATGTTTATTTTTCTTTGATCTGTTCGAATTCCAAGCTCTAGAAAATATTTCTCTATTGTTTATCGGTTACGCCAAATTATTCCAACAGATGAACAATAGCTTCCATTTGCAGAAAATTTCTTTGAATATAAAACTGCTTTGGTGTCTGATTCAGTCAAGAACACAGATACTTTGATGTTTCGAGCAGTGACAAAAAAATCACACAAATTAGCAAATACATTTATCATTGACAGTTTTCATAATAAAAATAGTTTATAATCTTTTTTTTTCTTTGATAAATCTGAGAAGAACACAAAATAATCGACAAGACTGTGATAGAATATAGTATTGTCTATTATTTATGAGCTAGATTTCCGTTTGCTCATCTGTCATTCTTTTTTAATAAAGAGAACAAATTTTTTATGACTCCAACACTTTTTATAAAGTGCGACATAAATTTTTCTAGAAGCCACTTTTTTTAATAATCAGAACACTTGAAAACAAGCATATATTGTTTTTTTCTTGGTAGCTAAGTATTTTAGATAGAATATTAAGACATTAAAGAATAACACTCCGGAAAAAAATTCAATTAATTGTTTAGACATTTATATCACAATAATCTATCTTGTCTAAATTTCGTAGATATTCAAACATTTCCCTCTCTCTTTTAAAAATGTCCAATGAATATGACATTTTCAATTACAGTAATGGTTCATTAACCGATTACGGTGAATTGATACCGAATAGAGTTAGATTTTGGATCTATCTTATCCTTCTCATTCCATCAATTATATGTTCATTATTTATTCTTTCGTATTTGTTATGGAATCGAACTTTACGCTATGCACTTCATAATCATGCTATTATTATATTTCTTTTTCTTAGTTTAATTTATGAAGTAACAATTTATCCATGGATGCTTTATTTTTATCATCATGAAGGTATATGGAAAAGAACTCCAATATTTTGTACCATCTGGATATTTATTGATTGGGGTTTATATTTTACTCAGACAATACTTTTTGCATGGGCTACAATGGAAAGACATATTTTAATATTTCATGATCGATGGGTATCAACAAGAAGAAAACGTTATTTTACACATTATTTTCCTCTCATAATACTTCTAATCTATTGTTTTATCTACTATATTATTGTAATATTTTTTCCATCTTGTGAAAATATTTTCGATGATTATTATACTGTTTGTATTGAGCTTTGTTCGTTTAAATCTTCTATACTATATACCTATGATGCGATTTTTCATCAAATATTGCCTAATATAATAATTGTTGCATTTAGTATTGCTTTGTTACTACGTATTTGCTGGCAAAAACATCGTATGGGTCGATCATTACAATGGCGAAAACATTGGAGAATGACTGTTCAATTGTTATTTGTTTCAATTGTCTATCTTATATTTGCTTTACCAATAACAATGATGAATCTATTATATCTCATTGGTTTATCACATGATAAAGCTGCTAACTTTAGGGAATATGCATTATTTTTAAATTATTGTATAATACTTCTTTGTCCTTTTGCTTGTGCTTTGTCAGTACCTAAACTTAGAAACAAACTTAATCATATTTTACAATTACGACAACAAACAAGAGCTGTTGCACCAATGACATGGACTATAAGAAATACATTATTTAATGGAAGATTTACAGAATAGTTAACATTTTTTTTTCGAATTATCGTTGTATTATATTTATGTTCTAAACTTTAAATTAAATAATTTATTAATAAATACAAAATGAGATTTCTTAGTATGATAGATCAATCGAAATCACTTAATGGTATTCTTCCTCTTTTTTGACCATTTCTGAAATTGGAGATATCTGTACCTATATCTAAGAGAGAGTCTTGAGCGTTTCGGAAAATCTCACTATTTTTTTAGTGAAAAAAAATTTCCTAAAAGAGAAAGGTACTCTTAAATAAACAAAAAATATCATCAATTGCAAGACATTTCTATTGATTTGTTAGAATAATTTTTTCATATATGATTTGTGATGCATGATATCTACTCTTCATCACAGTTGTTTTATTTATATCAAATATGAAAATCAGACAGTTGTATTTGTGATTAAATTATTGTAGAAATCAATTTTATAATCTATTGTTTTCGTATGTAACATGTCAATAAATTCTTTATCAACATGACATTCCATTGTAACTTCTTGAAAAACTTCAGATGTTTCAATCTAAATAGAGAATTGTAATAAAGGAAGTAGAAATTTTTTTACTTTACTGTTTGAAAATGAAGTTTTTTTGTAAATAAATCAATACTTGGGAGATTTTTTAAACCAACTTTAACAATAAAACGAGTTATATTAAGTGTTTCAATAACTATAAAAAAAATAAATAATTTAATAAAATTTATAAAATCTTAATTTACCATAACGAAGAAATGTATAAAGTGTTTCCATTCCATAACCTTTTTTTCGTGCTGTTATTTCAGCAATCATTATTTCAATTTCACCACAATGAATATCATCTGGATCATTTAAAAATAAATTTACATCACCAATCATTGAATCTATATATATATATATATATAAATTTTTAACAAATTAATTGAAAATAATCTATTACCTATTTCATCATGTGTTCGATCAAATATTTCTTTTGATAAAATAATAAATGTGCATTTATCTTTATCATTTAACCATGTTTGTTGCATTTCATATTCTTCATTTATAGTTAATGGTAATGAAGCAGTAAGTTCTCGTATTTCTTCATTTTCCATCCATCTATGATATCTAATCAAAAGAAACAATAAAACACAAGAAAATATAAATTAGTTAATACTTACTTTTCTACATGATGTTTTCCATAAGGAACAAGAATGATCGTTCGACCAAATATAACAGTATTTGCATTAATACGCATTACTGATTTATAGTGACATCTTTATGATATAATCTAAATCGTTAATCTATAAAAATAAATAAACAAAAAAAAATGAACTCAACTAAAAAAAAGAATGACTGGTTAGTAGTTAGATTAATCAGGTGTGACTGACGACAATCAGATGATTGATGATGCATTATTGAAATTATAAGCACTTTATTCATTTAATTGTTAGCTTAAATAATAAATAAGCGTTGATTTATTTTATTTTAAAATTTAAAACAATTTAATTAACAAATAAGATTTATAATTGACGATAATAAAAATTATTTTTTATTAATCATCAAAAACTAACTCATATAAATTTTGCAAAAATAATAAAATTTATTTTAAATGTATATTCATATTTTAATTTAACATAAATTAATACATATCTTAATGAAACTGTTCATCATAACATGGGTGAATTAGATGATATAATTCTAATCAGTTCATCAAATCTAATAACTTTTCATACTTTATACACAAAAATAAGAAAACAAAATACATCTTTTTATTTTGTTTATATATTTTTCTATTTAATTAATTTATCTGTATAAGAGGTAGAATTAAACCACAACGAGTTGAAATTTTTAATTTAGCTGCATGATCACCACGTGTTCGACCAATATTAACGATAGCAATAGGTAATTGAAATTGTTGTGCAGCAAGAATAAAACGATAAGATGACATTACTTCAAGTGATGAACCAGCAACAAGTACAGAATCACTTTTACTTAATTGTTCCTTTATAAAAGCAACTAATCGTCGATCAACATTATCACCAAAAAATGTTACATCTGGTTTTATTCGACCAGAACATTGAGGACATCTAGGTGCCTAAAATTTAAATTAAAAAAAAGAAGAAAAAAAAGACTGAAAATTCTTATTGGAAATTTACTTTAAAATCACCTAGTTGTTCTTCTGTTAAATAAACATCAGCATCTGGATTAATTGTATTTGATTTTGCTGTCCAAATAGGATTTTCATTGAATATAATTTGTTGTAATTGTTCACGTGTAAGATTTTTATAACCACAATCAACACAAATAACTCTTGCACTACAACCATGTAATTCACTTATTAATTCACATCCTGCTTTTGTTAATAAACTATCAACATTTTGTGTAACATGCCAAAATACCTTAAGAAAAAAAAAACAAACAAATAAATAAAAAGATAAATTAGTTTGTAAATAATAACTTTATTTTTTAATTCCCAATTAGCAAATATTTTATGAGTTTCATTTGGTTGAAATGAAGAAAATATTGGCCAACCAATATAATTTCTTGCCCAATACATTCTATATCTTTTTGGATTAGTTAAAAATTCTTGATACATCCTATTGAATTAAATTATTTCGGATAATTTAATATTTTATTTTCTTACATTGGACGATTTGTAGTTCGAGCATAAAGTCCAACACCTTCTGATCTATAATCTGGTATACCAGATTCAGTTGATATACCAGCACCAGTTATTATAAATAATCGTTTTGAATTCGATATAAATTCTTGAAGTTTAACTATATCATCTGGTAATGGTTTTTGATAAGGTGGAATATATGTTTCATTTAAAACTAATGATTTTGTTGCTAATGATGAAAAATATAATTTTGGAAACGAACGATAAATTTGTTTAATCATATTCTATTTAATAAAAACTAAACTATAATAAATAAAAAATCTATTCGTTCTGTACTTGTTTTTGTTGTTACATAATTGTATGAGTCATCATAGTTAATATGTTTATTGTTTTTTGTTATTTTCGAAATCAGTTTGTTTTCTTTAGATTGTATTTTTTTTTTTATTAAACGATATTATAAATGGATACAACTGATTCAATATATTTAACACCAGAAGAATTAGAGACTGGTTTAGTTAATGGTACAATTGATAAACTAGCTCTTGAAAAATTATTAACAAATAATGTTCATGAAAATGAAAATATTGATACATTAGTAAATTTTTTTCAACAATATATTCCTGGAAATCGAACAATGGATGAATTTATTGAAAAAAGTAAAAATAAAAAAAAAATTTACAATTATTATTACTATTATTATTATTATTTTAGTTCGTGAATATGATAATGCACAAATATGTGGTCTAGTTTGGAATGCTAATGTTATTGCATATCGATGTAAAACATGTTCAATATCACCATGTATGAGTATATGTGCTCAATGTTTTCAAAATGGAAATCATGAAGGACATAATTATAATATGTTTAAAAGTCAAGCCGGTGGTGCATGTGATTGTGGAGATTCAAGTGTTATGCGTGAACTTGGGTAGAGAATATAAAATCTATTCAAAATATTTGTTTGATTGTTTCCAAATCTATGAGACAATCAGAATTTAAGTCTATTGAATGAAATCAATTAATGTAGTTTAGGCATATTGACTTAGTACTGACACTCTTTTGAAAAATTATAAATGAGGAAAAAAGATATTCTTACAAATTTTTATTTTTTTTTGTAATAATTCATTTTATTATTTAATATTAGATTTTGTCGTTTTCATGGTGAAAATCGACCGAAAACAAAAATGGTACCACGTGAATTAATTTGTTGTGCTGAATTACTTATTCCACATTTATTAAAAGTTTTTATTCGTGCTCTACGTATGAGTACTGTTAGTGGTAAAGAGATTAAATTTTTTTTTCTTTCGAAATAAAAAAATAAATTATAATATTCAATAAATATATCATAGGTGATATAGTAACAGAACAAAAATTACTTGAAATACTTAATAAATTATCAAATGGTGGTTCAGCTATACAATTATTTATTACAGATGCATTAATTAATCGAACAGTTTATGAAGAATTTATTACTGATCGTATGAAAGAAAAAAAACAAGAAATTTTTGTTTTTATTAAATAAATTGTTGTTTTGTTTAGCATCGATGATTAGACTTTATCATCATGAATATTTAACCAGTGAATATTTAACATTGCCAATGACATTTTTTGTTGAATCATTAATTAATGATTCAACAACAAATGGTTTAATACCATTTGATACAAGTTTACGTACAATGCTTGATGAAATAATGATGTGGTGTGTTATAGCACGTTTACCTGAAGATCTTGTACGATTTTTACTTAGTTTATTACCTGATTTTAATTTTAAAGTAATAAATAAAAAAAAACAGAAAATTTCTTTTATTTATCTAATAATTATTTTTTTTTTAAAAAGCTTTTATTTACAGAAACATTTCTACGTTTCTATGGTATTATAGCTCAATCACTTATTGATGAATCACTTTCTGAATCAAGTGAAATACCATCACGTCTTGTTCATATTAGTGTACAATTATTTTCCTCACATATTATTGCTGAATATGCTATGGAAAAATGTCGTCTAATTGAAGTTATACTTTCATGTATATGGCATATGTTTGTACCAACAACTGAACAAGATAAACAGGATGATGATGATGATGAAAATATACTTAAAATACATCCATTAGCATGTATGTATATAATAAAATTAGGCAATTTGATCTAGATTTTTTGAATTTTTACAGTAACTGATGATTCAAATATGGGTATGGTAGTTGATGTTGAACATCGTTTAATAGTAAAAAATGTTTATTGGCCATTATTAAGTGATTTTGTTAATATATTATCTCAAGAAAAAATAGCTTTAACAATACTTGAAAATAAAAGATATTTTAATTTATGGTTACGTTTTCTTGCATTATTTCAAGGTAAAAAAATAAAATTTCATACAATAATTTTTTAATTATTATCTTATAAATAAAATTTAGGTGTAAATGTTAATGAACGTATATTAAATCAACATGTTGAATATGAACCACAAGCATATATGTATTCATTTACAATTGAACTTGAAATAAGTGCTGCAGCTATGTGGTGTTTTGTTAATCATCTTAAACCACATGTAAGTAAGTGTTGAAATATATTCTATCTATATGATATTTATTTCTAGTATTCATCGGAAAAATTTATTGGTATTATTAAACAAACTGTTGAAAGTATTAATGATTGGATGCAATCATTAAATTTTGATATAAATTATATTGATCATTGGAAATTAACATTTCATTTACCATTACATCGTTATTTATCTGTATTTGCATATAATGCTATATATAAATATAATATTAATCCAACATTATTTTTACCAATTGATAATCAAAATATTCTTTTAAATTTAATTTTTTATCCATTAAGAACACTTGTAAGTTGAATAGATTTAATAGAACAAAAAAAAAAAGATTAAGACCTTTTTTGTTTTCTGTTAAGTGTGGATATTATGAAGTTTTATCAAATATTTGGCTACGAAATGGTCAACAATTAATTATTCAAGCTAAAACATATGCAAAAAGTAGTTTCTCATCATCAATGCATGATGCAGATTTATTTCTTATACAGGTATATAAGAGAAATTTTTATATAATATATAAGAATAATTTTTTTTCTATTTTAAAGTTAATTTCATGTTATATTGAACCAAATGCATTCATAGAAAATTTATTAACAAGGTTAAAAATTATTAAAAAGAGAAGAAAAAAAACAAAATTTATTTATATTTTATTAGATTTCATGTTTATTCATGGTTATTTCAGTTAAAAAATACATCAAATTTAGAACCATCACAACAAATAGCCATGTTAGAAAGTACATTAATAACACTTTGTGCTATTGTTGGTTTTCAACCAAATATTGGTATTAAAAAAAAATGAAATTTTCACGTTTTTTTTTTATTGAATTTATTTCTAGCTGCTCGAGATATGAAACAAATTCGTGCAGAAATTTTAACAACATTAGCTGTTGCTGATCGATTATATAGTGAAGTAGAAGAAAATGTTCCTGATCCATCACCATTGAGTGCTAATCGAAAAGAAATTGATATTATTCTTGAACAAGTACGTTTCATTATCGAATTTAATGATTGATAAGCTATTCAGAAATCTTTATTTATTACAAAACATACTTAAAATCTATGATTTAAGAGTTTAACATATAGAAAATTTTCTAATATATATCAAATAAAAATTCTAGGTATCTGATTTTCAAACACCTTCTGTTGAATTATTGGGTCATTTACAACAAGGAAAATATGCAATTAAAGGTATTTTTAAAAAAAAGTTTTATTTATTTTCTATTAATTTTATTTTAAAGGTAAATTATTCGAAACTGAATATGATCCATTACATGTAATAATGCGTTGTTCAAAACGTGCACATTTTCAAAATTCACTTGAACGTTTTACCAATTAGTAAATTTATTATAATTATAATTTAATAATAATTTATTGTGTTTGTTTTTTTTTATAGTATTAAACATGAAGGTTTAATTAAAACAGATTATCCTATTTGGCCACCATTTCGTATACCTAAATATGATCATCCACAAATGTCACATGTTCAACATATATTACAATCCGGTGTATTACATAATTTTCTATTTTTATGTTTAAATGCTGTATGATTTTTAGCATAGTTATTTTTTTTATTTTGTTTTCATTATTTTTTATTCGTTTAATTTAGTATTTAACAGACAAAGCTATTACGGAAAATATTTTATATTTTACAGTATATCTTCTTGAATTATCAATTCTTAATGTAAGTTTATTATTAAATTTTGAAATTTGAAAAAAGACAAAATGATGTTATCTTTTTCATATTTTAGCCTGAAGAAGGATCATCAATGACAGTCGATGAAGATTCAGTAAATATAAAATTAACCTTTTACATAATTTCTCATACTTAGAACGGTTTTTAAAATCATCTTTTGTAAGAGTATTATTAGCATATTTTAGTGTATTTACCGCTGCACTAATGTTGTTGAATTGAATTGTATGTACATAACTTTCTTTTAATAAGAAAAGCTTATATAAATTTTGATTTTATGCTAAAAATGACTTAGTAATTCAACTTAAATGTCATCGACTCATATTTATTATCTAGTCTCTGAGTTAAATAGTGTAGATTTATTTAAAATCAATTTCAAAATAAAAAATACTGAACTTTTATACTGACTCGTGATGAACATTTTTGATAAAAATGAGAAACTATTATTGAACGATATTCGAAACTTTGTCTTTTTCCTATTATTTAGGAAGAAAGGATTGCATTTAAAACCAATAATATTTTTATAAATATTCGTACTCCAATATTTGTATCAAATAATTCTTTAACAAATGAACCTGAATATGAAAGTATTATTACACTTCTATTAAAAATTCTTCATAAACAACGTTCAAATGATTTTCTTGATTTAATAAATAATATTTCTCGACAAATAAAATCAAATAATATAAAAGATTTTTCACGTATTGGTGATGGTTATATATTTATTTCGAATATATTTTATTTATCATCACAAATGAATGAAAAATGTCGTTTAATAATTGAACAAGAAATTGAAAAACTTAAAGTTCAACATCAACAACGACAACCAACAACAACAAAATCATCAGATTTAACAGCTGAACAAAAGTAATTATTAAAAGAATTGATTTTCTATTATTTCTAAATTTTAATTAATTTAGACGACAACGAGCAAAAAATCGTCAACAAAAATTACTTGCTGAAATAGCACAATCACAAAAAAAATTTATAAGTCAACAAAATCCTGATGAACATACAATGCTTATTGGTACACCACCATCATTACCTAATGAACATTTTCCAATTGAACAAGCAACAACAACCACAGCAGCAGCAGCAGCAGTAGCTTCAAATATGTCAATTATTACAGAACATTCAGTTGAGTATGAATGTTGTGTATGTCGTTTAACAAAAAATGATAGTCAATCACCAATTGGTCTTATTGGAACATCAACTTTATCAATTTGTAAGATTAAATTAAAGAAAAAATATATTTTAATATATATTATTTTAGTACCCGGTCTAGAATTTGCTCAATTAGATGAATATGAACAAAAAATATTATCATTTCCTTTAAATAAACTTACACTTGAAGCATATTTAAATCTAACTAAACAAAATTTAATACAAATTAGTGGACATTCAGTGAGAAAAAAAAATGATTAAAAATAAGATTTCATTTTTATTTTATAGTACATTGCAAATTATTGTCAAAATGATCATTATCTTCGTTCATTACTTATTCAATCATGTGGTCATTCAATTCATGTTGATTGTCTTTTATCATATCTTAAAGCATTACATCCGGTTTGTAGTTTTTTTTTGTTTATATTAATACATTACTAGAAATATTTTATGGTTTAAGATACACTCGAAATTGTTTTTGTGAACTAAAACTAAGAGTGAAATTGGATAAAGCATACTTTCAGATCTCTGATATGGATTACTGAAATGTGAGAACTTTTCTTTCTTTTTGAGTATTGAGTACATTTCTATCTACTTTCACATATGGTGCGTATGTTTGATCAACAATCCTGGCGAATAGAGAAGTGCAACTTGCATTTTCCTATCATTCCTAAAAGATTATATCTGTAAGCACATCATTGGAATATCTATAAGACAAAAACATTGCAGTGATTTAATTGTTGTTTCTTTTCATAATATAAATTTGCCCAAAAAGCATTTTTTTTATTGCTTCCTTCAATTTGTAAACTACTCTAATGAATACTAACCGTACTAAAATCAGTAAAAATCCAATATAAATCTTTAAATATTTCTTCTATTAATTAGAATCAAGAAGTAAATGATATATCAATTAATAATATTCTTCCATCTAATGCAAATTTTCGTTGTCCATTATGTCGTCAATCAGCTAATACATTAATTCCATTATTTGATCATAATGATTATTTAATCATACAAGATAATAAACAAAATTTAACATCTATTGAAAGACTTCATCAATCAATGTTAAATCCTTCACGTCCAAAATTAGTAAGAAAAAGAAAAATAATAATAAATTTTTAGTATTTTAATATTAATTTATTTTTAGAAACGACCTTCTGATGAAAGATGTTTACTTTCATTTTTATCAGGTCTTGCATCAGAATCTACAATAACTGAACAATTATCTCCAGATATTCCAATGGCATTACCAAATCATCAAGCAATGAAACAACGTGCAGCTGAATTTGATTGTGGAACATTAAAGTAAATAATAAATAAATTTAAAAAAAAAATTATTTCGTTTTGTTTTTATTTTAGAGCTCAAATTGTTCATGAAAAACTTTTTTATGAAAGTGCTAATAAAATTGATCAAAAACATGCTCGAAAATCATATTATAGTAAAATAATCATTATTATTTTGTATTTCAATTAATTCATTTATCTTTTTATCTTAAAAAGAAATTCTTCATGATCTTCATCATCTTGGCTATCCATTTCATCATCAACATTTATGGCAAGAATTAACTGGACTTCAATGTCCACGAACTACTACCGAGTAAAAAGATATAAAAATTTTTTTAAAAAAAAAACTTTTTCTTTAGTATATTCGATGTACATCAACCCTTAGTACCAGTTTTATTACGTGATACAATCACAATGTTATTTCAATTATTAATGAGTGTACCGAGTAATCTAACACCTGGTAAAATTCTTTTTTTTTCTAAAAATTTCAATTATATGATTTTTTTATTATTATTAGATGAATACGATACAATTGTTCAAATAATATTTAATATTGAATTTTTTAAAAAACTTATATCAATTACTATTGAACAATCACCAATAATAAATAAAGATTTAATGGTAAAAAAAAAGAAGAATTCTCTGTAAAATATATTTTTTATATTTAAATAATATAGGATTTAACTATTGATATGAATTTATTATTAACATATATAAAAGATAGTGGAATTGATAAGCAAGCAATAAATAGAAAAACAAATGATAGTTCAATTGAAAATCAATTAATGAAAAATTGTTTAGAATTTTTCAAAATATCTTCATTAATTAAATATCGATTGTATTCAAAAGAAATGCCTTGGATAGTATGTTTATTTTTATTTATTATAAAAAAAAGAAAACAAAAAAATTTCTTCTTTTGTAGACTAGTGAAGAACCTTCAGCATTAGCATTAGCTAATTATTTGAATTTAAAATTAAATTTAAATGGTTTAGCTATGCCACAATGGTATTGTAATGAACCAACGACATTATTAAAGAATTGGTTAGAAGATTTTCGACTTACTGCTCAACATCATAGTGCTGCAACAAAAGTCACTATTTTTTTTATTTATAATAGTAAAACATTTGTTTAACTATCGTTTCTTTTTTTTTTCTATTTATAGATATTATGTTTAAAGCGTCCGCATTTTTATCCTCCAATATTTATTGAATTACCAGCGAAATATGATGATGTATTTCATGTATATAATGAATATCGTTGTGAATATTGTAGAAAAATTTCATCTGATACATTATTATGTCTTATTTGTGGTGAATTACATTTAAAATGTTGGCATCAAGGATGTTGTATTAATCAACGACAGAGATATACTCAAGTTGAAATTTAATTTTAAATATAAATTAAATATTTTTTTGTTTTTTTTTTTAAATTTATTTTAGCATCTGACTAAATGTGGTCATCCTGCTGCTATTATGCTTGATATTCAAACAACATTAATTGCTATTTGTTTAGCTGATACATATGGTTATTGGCATTCACTTTATCTTGATCAACATGGTGAAGAAGATCCTAAACTTAAGTAAATTTTTATATATAATGAATTGATCAGATAAAACGAGACATTTTTATTTCTGGTTTTTTTTAATCTTATTCTCTGAGATAACAAGTACTCATTTTATATTCAATCGAAAGAGAATTTTTCACTTTATAAAAGTTTTCTCTATGTTCACTTCTGATCTTTCCCCATTTTGATGACTATTCTTTACATCAGAGAGTGTGTTTCTTCAATATTTATTCGACTATATATAAGAATGTCTCTTAATTTCACAATGGATGTCGATAAGGCATGCGTAATACAGAAAGCTTGTTGAATTGCATCATGAGGTGGAGCGAGAGAAATAATCTTATAAACCAACACAGAACAAAAAAACTAAACTTGTATAGCTCTGTTTGAAATGGAACCGAAAGCAGAGAAAAATTCATTTCAAAGACAAAGTCAAGAGTTTTGTAGAGTAAAAAATTCTCTATCGATTGAATATAAAATGAAAAACTTGGGATCCTAAAAAATGAAATTCAAAAACAAGAACAAAAATATCTTATTTTATCCAATTCATCCATTATATATAAATAATAATGATCTATTTTAGACGAGGTAAAACATTATATTTGAATTTAAAACGTCTTGCCGTTCTTCGTACATTATGGTTAACAGCAACATTTGATTATCAAATTCAAAATTGGTTTTCATACAATTCTTTGATGATTAGTCATTTTGATGTATTATTGTGATTTGAGTGAGCGTGTGTATGTATGTATCTATGAACTAATATTTGAGTCTTTCGGTCTATTATCTATCTCTTTCTTTTTGTGTATTATTCTTATATATTCTGTCCGTAAAGTTCCCATTTTTGTGTATGTTTCTCAAAAAAAAACCAAGAAAAAATAAAATCGATATAGACAAGCTAAAGACAAGAATAAATATCAATTGATCGGAACTTTTTTATTCTGACTGATATATAAAGATATTTGTAATAAAGATATTAACTGTAGATTACACATTCACAATATTAATCATATCTTTAGTATAAAAATCAATATAGAACATATATTTATCAGAGATGGGATCAATTTGTGTTTTTTTTTGCAACCAGTTCTATCTTCAACATGCAGGTGTTTGCCAAAAAAATATGGAAGCCTTCTTCGAATTGTTTTATAGTGTGGTAGATAATTCATGAAGAGTACTATATAAGAGTATAATTTCATATTCTTTTGATTGACTTATAAAAATATTGAAGAGGAAAGAAATTACACTTCTATATATGTATATGACGGGTAGTATATCTATCAAGGATTTGTCTCTCAAAAAAATCACTTTTGTAGTTACTTATAATAGAAGACAAAGGATTTTAAAAATATTTCAAGTTTTTTTTACAAACATAAATATTACAATATTAATAGAATATGAGAAGAGACGATCTATTGTTGATTATATCAAAGCTGGCCTTGATAACAAGTGTATGATTGATTAATATTTAGTATGATGCCTTTCTTCAAATTGTAGAAAAAAGTTTAAATGACAATTTAATTTAATATCAACTTAATACATCTATTAAATAAAGATTGCACATGAAAATGATTGTCTAGAGAAAGAAAAAATAATAATATAAAAGATGCACTAAATACTCAATTTTTATTAATAGAATTCAGAAACACAAAATATAATATTTATTTCGGTCATATCTAACCAGTCTAAGCAACATATGGTTTTTTTCTTTATTGGTCATAGCTATTCTATTCTCGTGTAATGTAATATCAATGGAGAGAAAGAAAAGAAAGAAAAAAAAAATGTTTCCTATAGAGGCTTGTTTATTCCGTATTTTTCTTGATCTAAGTGCAAGCGTACAACTATACAGACAGCGAGTAAGCGAACTCAATGATTATCCTTTCTCTGTATATGGAATAGGCAACGAGTTCCAGCACTATCACCAATAGAGAAAAGAAGAAAAAAAAAAGAACAAAGAAAAAAAGATAGAAATGGCAAATAGATATAGCAGTATACATCTAGGTGATATTTTCTTCATAACTATCTAACGCGAGCACGACCGATAATGAATGGAGACGATGGAACTGATGATCGAACGCTTGGAGCAATGGTCAATAATTTACCATTACCAACATGTCAATTAAAAGGATGTACATCAAAAGAAGAATCAGATTTAATAATACGTATACGTCGAACAATTCTTCATTTAGATGAAGATTCATCAAATGATCGACCATCACCACCACCACCACCAACGACAACAACAACAACATTATCAACAGCAACACTTGATTTTAAAATTGAACGTGCTAAACAAAAATATGCAGCTGGAAGTCTTGAAGAAGCTTTTTATGAATGTTGGAAAATTCCTCAAGAACAACGTCCACTTGAAATATGGAAATTAGGTGGTGAATGTTGTAAAAAATTACGTATTTTTGCTGTTGCACAACGTTGGTTTTCTGAAGCAATACATGTTTGTCGATCAAATAATAGTGATTTAAATGTTAAACTTGAACAAGCACGTATTGCTCGTTTTTTTAATAATTATCTAACACAATATCCAATGATTGATATACGTGTTGATCAACGAGGCAAAGGTATGTTTTTTTTAAAAAAAAAGAAATAAAAAAATCATAATTTATTATTATTATTATTATTTTTAAATAGGTATTTATGCTAAACGTGTGATATCCTCAGGCGAAGACATATTTACTGACATTCCTCTTGTTCATGCACAAACAGTTGATACTTTATCAATATCACCAGCATGTGCAACATGTACAACATCATTACTTACTCCAATTGTTTATTTTGAAACAACATGGTCACGTATGCCAGAAAAATTACAACGACTAATAGAAGAATATTGGCCACATATAACACCTATACCATGTTTATATTGTTCATTTGAATTATATTGTTCAGAAACATGTCGTGATAAAGCATGGAATAATTATCATCGAATTTTATGTCCATCAATTAATCCTGAAACTACTGAACTTTATCAATTTTGTGCTAATAGACAAATTATTGTACGTGAAACATGGAATTCAATATTTTCACCAATGATTTTAGCTAAATTAATAGCAATGATTATACTTAATATTGTTAATTCTGTGCAAAGTAAGATTTTATTTACTATATACCTCAAAAAAACATGCAAGATCTTAAATGTATAGCAATTTTTGTTGTTCATATTAAAAAGAATAATTGTTTATTAAATATATTTGATTTTATTTTCTTTAAGATGAAAATACATCAAATGGTATTGATTTAACACATTTACATACAATTGAACAAACAGATGAAGGACCATTAGAACATGCTAAAGAAATTTTTTCCGAATTTATATCATCAGGTGATCCAACATATATTCGTACAATTCCACGTATGCTCAAAATCATGCAAAATATATTTAATCATTCATCAATGCCTATACATTATGAATTTACTGAACAGGAATTTATATATCGATTTTATCAAATAGCATGTAATGCTCAAAGTTTTTCATCACCAACATATGCAACAACATTATATACTCGTTTTTTATCAAATATTCGACAACGTGATAGAACTGGGTTATATCAATTATTACAAACATATTTAAAAGGTGAACCTGTTGATCAAGTATTTGGTGGTCTTTTTCCACTTCAATCTTCATTAAATCATTCATGTGACAATTCTTGTGAAATAATGGATTGTCAAGTTACACCAGAAGTTGCTGGTATTAAGGTAAAATTTTTTCTTATTTTATAATATTAATTTTTATATATAATTATATCTTTTTTTGTTTCTTCAAGGTTCGTTGTAAACATCAACTTAAACCAGGTGATGAATTAAGTATAAATTATGTTGATTTAGCACTTGGACGTCGTGCACGTCGTGCTATGCTTAAACGTGCATATAATTTTTGGTGTGAATGTCAACGATGTACATTTGAAGGTGATGATGCATATTCATGTACAGAATGTAAAACACTCTCACCAATTATTGATAATCCAAATCCAAATCTAACAAATGGTAATATACCATATCGTAAACCATTTCCAGCTTGTAGTCGATGTCGTAATGCATGGTATTGTTCACCAACATGTCAAAAACAAGCATGGAAACGAGGACATAAAATTATATGTAAAGACTGGACCAAAGAAAGAAGTTCATCATCAGCTAATTAGAAGAAAATTTTTATAGTTATTTTTTTTTTCTTGTCTTTTTATTACTATTGTGAACACAGATTATGTTTTGTTTCTTTTTGTATTAAATAAATACTCATGAAATAAAAGAAAAGAACATTAGTTTTATTATTGACAAAATGCGATATTAAAAACTGTATAACTTACATTATTTAGTAATGTAAAAATTGAAATTAATTGTTTTATCTAATATTTATATACGTATGCAAGATTTATAATTTTCTCATTTTATTCAAAAAAATTCGAATAGTAATCATTCACTATTATTTTTTTTAAGCAAAATTTGATATTGTGCTTTTCTTCTCAATAAAACGAGATGCACTATTTTTGTAACATCGAGGAAATTCAAAATTCAAGTAGTTTTTTGAGCAAAATTGCCTACGATTCCTTTAATAAAATTTATTATCGCTTTCAAAAGCTTTTATTAATTTATATGAATAACTGATTCTAAAAATGTATTTCCAGATTATTCGGCTCTTGACTACATAGAGATTACCGAATTCCATTGTGGAGTTTAACGAATTGACATTGAGCCGAATGCCAACATGTTGAAATTTGGCAACATCCGGCCCTAAGGGTATAAAAAGCTGGAAAAAGTGAATTATTTTTCCTCGATAGAAGTCCAATAATTTGGTGTTAGTTTTAGTTCCGACCTCTCAAACGAAAGTAGACTTTGGTCATCTAGCCATCTGTTACAGCTTCAAGGTGAGATATATTTCAGTAATGTTTACCCTCATGATCGCTTGTAAACTATATGTTCATTATGATCGTAAGGAGTAGAGAACAATAAAAATCAGCATAATACTAGAAGGTATCACCAAATGATAGAGAGAAATGAAGAAATGAAACTGATCATCGCACTGTTTTCTATTTTCATATCTAGAATGATAACTCGGAAGATGTTACTGATGATATGGGTGTTGAAGAAGAAGAAGTAGCTATTTTGACCATGAAATCGTCACTTAAAGAATTATTTGTTAAAATCTATCAACAATCGAAGGAATCAATAAAGCAATATCATTAATCTTCTCCTAGATAATTTTATCCAACGATGTGGCTACTCTTCAACTCCCATCATACCTTCATGCTCGTGTCATTTCGGTTGCACTACAGGTATTTCTGAATCACAGATGAGAGTTTTAAAGGAAGTCGTACTTAATAAGAAAGTTTGTTTAAGCATCGATGAAGTTGTTAGTAAAATAGGTGAGATTATCAAAGTCGTTAAAATTCAATTCGTCAATTATATATTTAACCAAAAACCAGGAACCAGCTAGAGAAAATTGGAATAAACGGATGAAGACATCCAGAAGAACTGATATTTATATATCTAAAAAACCACCTATCGATCTAATCTTAACGATAAACATAAATCTTTCAGGTCAAAATGATGATTCTAATTTAGATAAGATAAACCGTTTGACTTTAGCGCACTAAAGAAAATAACACCATGAAATTTTTTCGGATAGAGAAAGTGAAAGAGAAAGAGAAAAAGATGATATACAGATAAGGACATCTATTTTTTTTCTTTTTCTTCTTGTCTCTCTCTGCTTACCATTAATTGATAAAAAAACTTTGTTATTTATTCTAGCTGTTGGCCGACTTGAGCAGCTTTTACGATTTAAAAACAAACGTGATGATTGTTGGCTTAATCGTATGCTACAAATGTGACTTGCATCAGAAAACATTTTGTCAAATGGTGCCTTTTGATATAGACTTAATGCCCTGTGATGTATTAGTTGTGACAAGCATCTTAGAATACTTGGTAAACAAACATAAAAATTCATTGACAAAATTAGGAAAGACTACTGTTAATCAATCATTTATTGAAAATCACATTCAATATCTTCGATAGGAAATGCTTCAATGATAATCAACCTTGTTCTTTTTTATCACTTATGAATTGTCCTATATATCTATTTATTTGTTTCGATCCCACCACTGAAGTGGGCAAGAAAAGACATAAACTCATGACGCATGCGGATTTCGCAAAGATTATGTCCAACAACATCATATTTACTTGTCTTTATACACGTTATACATAACAGTCATTTATTACGTTTTATAGTCAAGATGGTAATGGGCACTTTGTGATATTTGCTCAAAAAAAAAAGGAGAATGGTACCCGCTAGATGATATGAATATCATGTTAGTACGATTTTCAAATCTTTTTGGAGATCAAGCTGAAAGTCAACCAATTATGTTAGTCTCTTTTACACGTCCATAAGATGCTGGCATGTTTTCAATAGTATTATGGAATGTATTCACCAATTTCTTACTAGTCAATATAACTTTGCCTCCTTTATTATCCATAAATGATCAAATTGTAAAATAGGTATACCCAAATAATTCTTATTTCGTCTCCGATATTATTCGAAAATATGCGAAGTAGTGAGTAGTGTCACATATCCAGGATTTTGGAGATGCCACTGGGTCTCCCTCAGGAGATGCGGCACCTCCTGAGAGAGACGCAGTGGCATCTCCAAAATCTTGGATATGTGACACTGCTGGAAATAGCTGAAAGGATGTCAAAAATGAAAAATTGAAAGTTTTTTTCTGTGGTAACTAAGTAAATTTTTAATGGTTTTTGATGGATCGAATTTGGTATTTTATGGATCGTTTCCTATTGATTGATGTCAGATACAATATTATTGGTTATCGTGCTAGCGTCACATCGATGAATCAATGGAATCTACTTTGATTCTCACCGACTTTGGTTCACTTCGTAGGACTGCATAGAATGAACTTTGTTTTGATTACCATTATTTTTTATATTTATACAAAACAATTGGATAACTCTAAACAATGAATTAAGCGATGAAAAGGCAGCTAATAATTTTAAACAAACACGTGATATTTCGATGTTTATACCAAACACCATCATCAGAGGACACCACATCACCTATTGAATAATGAGCTAGAAGAGAAGCCAATGAAAAATAATATATGTGTAAGGTATAACAGATTAGAAATTAATTCAATGAAATGGTGAGCAAATAAATTAGTTAACAATAGTAGCTATTTTAATGTTGCATAAATTAAAATAAATCTTCATTGGCTTCTCTTTTAGCTAATGAATTAATAGGTGTCGCGGTGTTGTTTGATGATGGTGTTTGGTATAAACACCGAAATATCATATGCTTGTTCAAAATTATTAGCTGCCTTTTCATCGTTTTATTCATAATTTAATATTTTGCCATATCTACATTTTAGCGCGTTTGTTCGCATTAATCATAGTAGACACGCTAACGGAGATAAAAATCGTAAAAGTGTGCGCTTTTCCGGATTTTATTTTCGTTAAAATTTCCACGCGTATTTCACTGTTTTCTTTTGAGCTTTGTCTGCCTGGGTTATAGTCCAAAAATTTCTGAATTTGGTACATCAGATTTATTTTTTCTTGGATGTATTATAGCTTTGAGATTACATGATAAATACAAGTAATGCTCGTTGCTAAGACTCGCTTGATCCTCGGTTGAATTCCACCCTATCGTTGTTTCTCGATTCCAAGGGTGTCTCGAACAGGAAAAGGACTGGGATGGCATTTCTTCTCCATTAATCAGAAAGTTTTTCCTCGAAGATTGTAAAAATTTTCGTGAAAAGCTTTCGAAAACTGCACGGAAAAAAGTACCCGCTCTTGCACACAGAAACCAGCGACGCTTGCCCATTCTCATACGATTGTGCCATAACTCTTGCTATATGTGACACTATGATCCGAGAAACTTCGTCAAATCCGATACGGAGCTTTTCCTATTTCACTACAATTATGCGTTGTTAAATTCTTGTCTGTTTTACGAGTACTACTGGAGTTTCCCAATTTCCTTTCCCAAGCAGACAAGATTTTAGAAAAGCGTATCTACACACTACAATCGGAAACTAGAATTGTGACCCATTCACGCCTAAAAAGCTCCGCCGTTTTATGAACATTTTGCGTGTTCTTGCTTTTAATTTCTTCTTTCAAACGGTCAAAACAGTGAAAAATTCAAATAATAAACATAAAAACGTACTACTTTTAAATTACAAAATATTTCAGGAATGAAACTGCGTTCAAATATTATGAATTAGAGTTTTTTTGCGGTTATCACAATTTTATTTGCGATGCTTGAATATTTCAGATACTTATTCTTCTAGCCATGGCTACTTCAACAAGTTCGTTAACCTTAAATTGTCATTTATGTTCTGTACCCTTCAATATCACCGAGAATGAAAAGCCATTCAGCTGCAAACAAGAACATATTTTCACCTGCCAATATTGTACTAAACTTTTAATTAAACCGGTCTGCCTCGAATGTGGTCAAGAAACTGGGTTCAACAGAAGAATTTTCGATGAAATTTTCGCCACCTTACGCGAATACTATCAGAGCAATTCTTATACATCTTGTCTTGAAGCTGACACTAGCAAACAATTATTACAGAGAGATATCAATATGCGAATGAAACCATTCAGTCAATTGATCAGATCAGCGAAACAGTTTCCACTCGACAGAGATCGCATGTATAATGCGTGTCTCATGACAGCATTGGAGGACAGTGAAAAGATGCGTAAGAATTTCGATCAGTTATGCGAGTTCCTCAAAAATGAGCCATTTGATCTTGCAACAGCAAAGCAAAAATATGCAGAGATATGTGGTAAAGACTGTGATGGCTTCATCTTGAATTGCGAATATCTACAAGCCATCCATGAAGCAGCACGGAAGCAAACTCTTCTCCCTAATCTATTTTTATTGACAGAGAATATGAGTGAAACCAAGGACGGAAACTTCGATGGATCCTGCAAAATATTTATGCAGCGTTTTGAACTTGGCATAAAGAGTGCAATAAAAATGCGTGAAAAACAACCGAAATCAATACGAGTCGGTTTGATCGGCAATGCGAAACAAGGCAAATCGTCACTTTGCAATTATTTACGAGGTGTGTATAAAAGACCCACCACTAACGATCCTAATCAATATAACTACGCCGCAATTGGTGCAAGTCAGGTTACATCACTATGCACAGTATGTTACATCTACGATTTTCGTGATGAAAAATCTGGAGAATCATATTCGATTGAATTTCTGGATTTAGCAGGAAAAATCGATTTATTCGACAAGACTAACTCACACTATAAACAAGTGATTAGAAAAGCCGATTGTGATGTCTATTTGATTGTGCGAAAAGCAACACCATATTCACTGGATGAAATAGTATGGAAAAAGTTTATTGAAGATGAATGTCACCGAAAGTGTTTACTCGTTCAAACTGACACAGATGTTACATTTCCTGCAAAGTTCGCTGAGTATTATGATGATCATGAATTTGATCCAGAAGATCTGAATGCAAAGGAAGAGTTTGATGAAGTAATCAATGACATGAGAAGTCATACACTAGATTGCCTAAGAACGGAAGAAAGGAGTCACGTGAAAATGAAAGACATTTACTTCGTTGGATGTCCACCCTCTGCGTCAGGTGATATGAACGATGCGGCCAGATTTCACGTACAATTTGATCTGGGTAAACTCAGATCGAGGATATTCGAAATTGCTGATCAGGAAAATTGGCCACGATTGAAACGAGACATCATCAAAGCTGCGTCGTTTTTTATAAGCATACATTATAAACGAAATCATAAAATATCCGTATTACGGGAAACATTGCTAAGTAGTGTCAGCTCTGTAATTCCTTTTCTGGATGTTTGGTTTACCAGATCTTCGAAGAAAAAGATTTATGAAGAATTCGGTTTGAATGAAGATTTTATTAATTACTTGAATGACTTCGCTAGTAAGTACTCAACAACAATTCAGACAGCAAAACCTGATAATAACAACTATACATCGATGGATGTAGCAGCAAATACGATCAAAGCAGCGGCAACTGCTGGTGGTCTCGCAGTCAAGTTGTCTTCAACTGCGGCAGCAGGTGCAGTTGTAGGAGGTGTTGCATTTGCTCCAATCTTGATTCCTATGGCACTACTGACCGCGATTGCTCAAGCCGGAGGGACCGCATTCTCAACAAAAAGGCAATTAGAAGAATGTATTGTAACTGCATGTGAATACATTGAAATGGCAATGAAGTTCATCGCAGATTTATTGTTTCAACCGAAGATTATAGCATGTCCGGATGCTACTACAACCGCTTGACCGAAGCACAGCTGCAGATGAACGTGGCCATCGTAACAATACAGACTGCAAAGTAAAGTTTTTAGAACATACACATTTTAAGTTCATAGTGACATAAATGTTCTTTTCCATTTTGCTTAAATAATGAGTTATTTGTTTTCGTATAACATAGTTGCTTTTTTGTTTTGCTTTTTTAGAGAGATAATGATAAAGACGAAAAATAATAGCTAAATGATTTCTATCTTGTTATCTGATAGATTTATGTAATTTAGTTATGTTTATTCATGACTATTACTGCCTTGAACTGTTCTTTGGTAAAGTTCATTTCTGATTATGATGATTTTGTAAAAGAATGCTGATGATGGTATGAATTGAAGAATATGGTAAATTTAAATGTATCTGTAATATATAGAATATAACATCACTAATTGTATGAAAAGAAAAAAAAGAAATAGCAATAGACAACAACGATAATATATGAACTTTTCTATATTCAAAACAAATTAATAATATAAAAGTTTCAAAATTGACCAGTATGATATAGGATGTATCTTGTACATACCTTGGTATAAATAAATAATATAAATGTTGAATTTGTTTTTTAAAGATGCGACGTGAAAAGCTCTACGAACGTGTCCAAATAATCACTCGCTGATTTGTTTTCATGGCATAGCTCATACACAATATAAACAAGCTTCGTGAGGATGATAATGAGTATAGTAAAAAAAATATTTCGAAGACTTTTTTATTTTGTATATATCTCAGCTTGACAATAAGATAAGTTCATGAATTTTATTTTAAAAGATGCATTATAGAAAGCTCTACAAAATTTGTGCAAACAGATCTAAATTGTGAAATAAAAAAGTCTTCGAAATATTTTTCTCTTATACTCAATAGGATGGAAAGTAGCACTATCAATAAGATTCTTCACGTTGAGTATGAACTATGCCTTCAGAATAAGTCAGTATCTATTTATTTAGATACTTTTTGTAGAGCTTTTCACATTGCATCTTTTCAGAAAAAATTCAAGATCTTATCATTTATCTACACCGAGATATACGTGAAATAAAAGAATGTTACCAACGTTTTGATAAACTCTGCATTCTATTTTATCGATTTCGAAAATTTTATCGTCACATACTCATGTTTACATTTTTTTTATTATAAGAGAGGATTTTATTCAATTATATATCCTTTGAAAGGCCATCACGAGTACTCGAAGATGATACAGAAACATAATGATTAGACATTGTTCTATATGTTCGTATATACGAATTTTGTCGCGCCGCAAAACTTATGAAACACCCAGTATATGTTGGGATGAAATAGTAAAATAAAACATTTATTAATTGAATATGCTATGTATATGTAGAGAATAAATAAAAAAGAATATGCTAAAACTTTGCAAAAAAACTTATTTTTCATTTGGAATTTTGTGAATAGATTTTACAGACTACTTGAAGGGGATACATATTTTATGATGATATGAATATAAAATAGAAAATAATAAGAAATGATACACACTTTATATAAAATCGCAGTAACAAACATTTAAAATAAGCCAACAATAATCTTACTAAATTCATAGATAGATCATGGAAATTTCTTAATAATAAATAATATGGTGACAACATGTTAGTAATTAGGATTTTGTTCAGTCGAAACGATATAAAATATAATTCAAATGTTTTAGCATCAATTCATCTGTAATACAATTTTTTTTTCTAACTATCTTTCCTGCGTAAAAAATCAAGTTTTCTATTGAAAATCTTAAAACATCTGACAGTAACAAGATGAACTGTTTGAGCTTCAGATGTGTATTTATTCATTATTTCAATAAATAAAGATAAAAACTGGGTAAAACGAATAATATTTCATGTGTCTCTCTTTGAAAATAAGAATAATTATATGAAAAATCTACTCTACACATATTTGGGGTACATCGTCGATGAATCTAAACATGAATGGAACTGTATGGATCAGTCTCCTTTATTCTCTGGACTGGCAAATATACAATCACTTAGAGCACTGAATCGACTTAGCTCAAATTCTAGATTGCTCACAAATATTGACACTAATTATTGTTTATGAAAATGTAGACCGAAAGAATAGTATTGTGTGTACCCATCTAGTCTGATGAACGACGTGAAATGTTCGAAAAGTCTCAATATTGATCGGAAAAAGAAGAAAAAAAAATAGAATGAATAAAACACGATATACTTTGTCAAAAGGCTAACTTTTATTAAAGTACTATTCATATCAACATTGATCAGAGGGATTTTGTCAGTAGATCATCAATCGAGAAAACGCTTGTTTTCTTCCATTTGATAATACAAATGTCAACATTATTTTGGTGCAGTCCATTTTATTAAGTTGTTTTTTTATACGTATATGCTAGCGAACAATGATTAAGTTGCGAGCCTTTCATAGAAGCCCGACGATATTTTTCAATCGATTCAATGTGCTGAATATTCATTTAGCAATTGCTATAGTTACAAGAAATAGTTAAGTTTAGGACCGGAAACATCGTTGAAATTTTTGTGATTTTTCTGACGGTCATCTTTCATGTATATCAACTACAGCTTCAAAATAAGTGAATGAATGAATTTGATGTATCAATACAAAAATAATCTTGAATTAAACTTGAAGGAGATTTTTTTCTCTATTTTCATGTTGAGAACTGGTTAAAAGATCATTTAATATTACTTTAAATTCATATTTGCTTTGGATTTCATATCATCATCAATCAAAACGAAGCAATTATTCAATTAAAAGTGATTCATCAATGTACATGATCTTTAGATATTTTATGTACAAGTCATTTTTCAAATACAATATGTATCTCCTTTCAGTTTGGTATGAGCAGGTTTACAAAAGAAACTGAATTTAGTATAATTCTGCAGTAACTGATCACTTTCTTTCGAAATCATTTTTTTATCATAGAATAACGTTTTAGGTGAAAAGTACTCCTTGAGAAATTGCGTATAGCATTGTTTGGATAAAAGCGATAATTTATTTTACTTTTAAATTTGGTAAAGAATGTTTCACTATACAGAGCTACTGAATTGAATGATCGTTAGCATCTCTGCGAAAAGGACATGTGGCGATTAAAAAAATCTCCTTGCTCACCAATCCAAGCTAATTGTTCGTGTCATTCAAAGATATCCTTACTGCTTTCGAAAAAAAAACAAACATGAAATTTGTAAGTCTATACACTCGAGTCCGCTTATAAGAGCGCAGTCGGGGTTTCTAAAAGAGGCTGTTATATCCGAACCGCTCCTTTATCCGAACTAAATGTAAAACAGCGCAAATATGGACTTTTGTCAACATTTATTAAGTAGTACATAGCCATACATAAATTTTCTTAAAGAAATCCGTGATTTTACTTTGAGTACGAATAATTAAAACATTCTTTTTGATTATGTCTTCGATATCATAATATGAATTATACTCTATAAAATTCTCTTCCCAATACTTGTGAATCATCACAAGACGCATCAGAGCATCTTTATGAGAGACACCTGGCACCGGTCCATCAACAATTCCGACTTCTTCTTCGTATTACCTTATCTTCCTCACTGTAGAATAGCTGATGTTGAAATCTTTAGCCATTTCCTCTGATTTTTTCCATTTCAGTGCTTCCAAGATTTCTGATTTTTGCTCAATTGATATTGTGCAACGTTTTCCACTGGGAGGTGCCATTCTCTCAAAAATAAAGATTCAACGAAAAATGAGGAATAATGTATAGAATGAAGCAAGAAGGAAAAATCCATGGAATGAAAAATCACATAGATGATCAACATGAAAAAAAATCCAACGTAGAACAACATGAAAGAAAGAAGACCGAAGGAAAGGAAAAGTCCATCACATATATATGACAGAGAAGGAAAAATCCTTGGTAGATGACTAATAAGAAAAGAAAAGAAGAAGAACATAAGTGCATATTTATAATCATATAGATAAAAAAGGCTCTTTTATACGGACTAAAATCCCAAAAAAAACGCCAAAACACAGCGCTTATAAGTGAACCGCTCCTTTATCCGGAGCTCTTATAAGTAGACTCGACTGTATTCAATATTTTCCGTAAAAGCTTTTCATCCATACGTTATTGACATTATTTGCAGCTGGATATATCTACAATCGCACAAAAACCAAGTATATAACAAGAGAACAATTAATATTAGCAGTAGACAATTCACTTATAATTATTCTCTAAGAATCTGACTAAATTTTCATTGAAACATTAAGATTATATCTAACAGTTATTGAAAAAAAGAAATTTCTTTTTATTATTTCTTGAGTTTTAAAATTTTCTAACATATGTGGAAGAATGAATTGTAGATAGAATTTTAATAATATTTGTTTGATGGATATGAAGATGAATATAATCAATTACTTAAAGTTTTGTCTTTATAGAAAAAAATCTAGGCATTGATAATTTTTCATAGATCAATAAAATAATTTGGCTTAATAAATTGCAAATCTTTCACGCATACATACATATAAAAAATGAATATACGGTCTGTCCACAGGTAACGCACTCACCCATTTTTAACCTTCTGATTGTCATTACTCAATAGCATAAAGTGACAGAGAGCTGAAATTTATACTGCAGCAAGATATATGATAGCCCTAGTTCCACTAAAAGTTTCATTTCATTTAGTGGAATCCTGTCGAACTGTGAACAATAAGAAGTCGTAGTAAAGCACTCATTCAAAAGGACCCTTTTTGTCAGAGCCATCCAAAAACGCTCACCTTTCTAAAAAATTTCTCGCTATGAACAAAATGCTATCATCTGTGTTTCAAGCTACAACATCGGACCTGATGATGATGGAATTTGTTGTTTCGAAGTCTGCTTCTACAAATAGTTGTCATCAAAATTAAGCACCTTAAAAAAGCACATCTTTTTATAGCTTTGACAGCAATAACAGGTGATCCATTGATTTCAAAGTGTAGCTCAATCTTCGATAATACCACTGTTATTTCCGTTATCTTAAATGATAAAATGGTATGCGAAATATGAAAACAGACGTCAAAGCCCCTTTTCTATCATTTTTGCACAAAAAATGCATGATTTTGGCTGGCAACTACCATTTCTTCTCATCATTTTGCAAAACAAATGACATTCATCAATAGAGTATATACGAAAACCTATAAGAAATTTTTGAATGAGCAAGTTTGACCGCCTTATGTCCGAGAAATATTCTACTCAACTTTGGCCACGTTGGTCCGCCGTTAGCTGGACAAGCTCTGAAGTGTAATGAGACATTAATTCGGTTGGAACACAATATTTTTACTCAATTTACGAGTAATGTGATTTAGAGAGAGCTAGTTGAAAATTCCGGAAGTGAATGCACGAAAAATTGACATCGACTTTATAATTGTATATTATTATAAAAGAAAAGCTAAAAAATCAAACTGTTTTTTTTGAAAAGAAACAATTGGATTTATAATTTCTTTTATTCTATAAAATTTTTTCAAGAGATTAGTATAACATGAAAAAGAAACCAAAGAAAAGGAAAGCACAAATTCAACTTGTAAATTATGTACTAAATGGATACACCCTTTTCTTGCAACCACTTTTTCAAATCCTCTGACAATTCTGGCATAGCTTCATTTTCTTTCATACCATCAATTGTTGCTTTATTCCAATCAGGTCGATGTTTACAATAGAGTGCCATACCAGGTTTTGGTAACTGATCAAACATACCCAATCTCACTGCTATAAGACCAATAAAATTTGGATTTTTACCATATAATGGTGAACCACAATTACTACAGAATGCACGTTCTACTGTTGTACCAGTATCTGTATTTGGATCTCGATATATTTTTGGTTGACCTTGTACTTTAACATCAGCGTCTGATAAATAAAGATTGTACGATGCTAGACAACCACCACTTTGACGACAATTTTTACAATAACATATACCTACATTCTCAGTTTTATTGAATGCGTTTTGTGGAACAGAAACAGTTATTTGACCACATAAACATTTGCCCAATATTGTTGATGTAGCCATTTTCTTTTTTATTAATCCTATTTTCACGTCTGAAACAAGAAACAGTACAGAGAACAGAAAGAAAAAAAATACGAGAAAGAATAGCAAAAAAGAAGCAAAAATGGGTATATATTCTTCCTTTCATTAGATATGCAATTATTTCTTTGCCTCGATTAACTTGTATGTATAAATACAGTAAAAGAGAATCAAAACGCTTTTGTATAGCCCTACTCTTATTTCTTTTTCTTTCCTCTTATCACTTATATAGTACATTTTTTTGTGATTTACATCTTAATGTTTATCACTACTATTCTTTGGCAAAGAAAGAAAACGAAACAATAATTTCGAAAAATGTATTCTTACTTGACTATGACAATAGTATATGTTCTGCTAAAGTATAGTTCGGAAATTCTTGAGCGTTTTCTTCACATTTAGTTGTCGAGAAAGTGACAGATTTTTGGAATTGAATTATTTTTCATAAAGATAAATGTAAAGATGAAAAAAAAACTTTTTCACTATTTGTATAGTTTTGATTGGGTCCCAGGAGCAAAAAAAACAAAAGGTTACTGAACTAGTCACACAAAGACTGTATTCACTGATCGGTGCAATTACAGAATGAGAACACTATCCCTATAAATAAATAATGACAAAACGGAAAAATAATTTAATTGGAAGAAGAGATAATATTATTGAATGAATATATTCGTTCAATAGTATTATCTCTTCTTCCAATTAATTTTTTTTCCATTCTGTCGTTATATTATTCATAGGGGTAGTGTTCCCATTCTGTAATTGTATCAAGACATACTTGATACTACTAGTAGTAAATGGCGTAACAGAATACATTTAATGTCGTTCTCTCAGTGTAGCGATGAAAATAAAAGCAGAATATTCGCAATGGAGGCGTATTGTTTTAAATGAAAAATGGCGTCAAAAACAAATAATTCTTCGATAGTCGATAACTAATATCTATTGACTTTTTTCTTTATAATTATAAAAATAAAATAATATTGTTAGATTTGTTTCACAGAAGTCATTTGAAAATAGAATATAGCACGAATAAAATCGATTGACTTATAGAAAAATGAACACCAGACTTTTGTTATAGTTATATGAAAGTAACGATACATGTACTCAACGTTTTTACTAAACTTTTAGAGACGAAGACTCATAATAAATTATTAATTTGAATATTATCATTTAATATATATATTCCAAATCTCAGATTTAATTATTTATATGCCGACAAATATCGAGAAGAATTCAATGTTCGATTAAATAATATTTTTATTTGTAGATTATTATTTATTAAATAGATTTAATAATACAAAAATTGATTGAAGAAAATAAAGATGATATCAAAGATAAATTTGATTATTTATTCTTATTCGCTCACACTTTTGCTAGTCATAAATATGAAAATAAAGTAAAAAAGCATGCATATTAAAACCACCCAAGTCAGCCCGTGTGCCATATGAACCATTTTTGCTCACATTTTCAGTCCTGACGTGATGTCACGCGAACTAATAGCATTCGTACGCGTGCCAAGTGTACGTCACGCGTACCAATGGCGCATGGGCTGGCTTGAGCGTATAGAGCTGTCTATTGAAAAAACGAAAGGAAAAATGAGCATTCAATCAACAGTAAACAATTTCATTTTTTTAAGAGACATTATCTTTTCTCTATGATTAAGGATCGAGATTCGAATACTGGAAAATCTTGAATTTGATATCGATTTTATGTTTGTGAAACGTTAAATTCAGAACATCAATAAGAAGCAACTTTTTTTTATTTACAAGAATTTTTACTATTTTTTTTTTGTTAAATTCCAAAACTTGCCAGATTTGTGTGAAAAATTAAGTCAATTTTTCACAGGTAAAAGATTCGTTGAATCAAATATGACAGCATCATCTTCCAGTTAAACATATTTTATTCTTTCGTTCGGTTTTCTTTTTATTGGTATTAATGATGTTGGTCTTTCTTTGTCATTTATCATCTAAATTTAAAAACCTTTTTTTTCATTTATTTTACAATTCTGCTTTTTTTAACCACGTTATATAATCTTCGTCATATGGGATATCCAACAATTAAAAATATTCTTTCGAATAAAAATTGATAAAATCATTGTCAGTTTTGATTATTGAATATTCTTCTGGACGACATCGGTAAAATAGAATGAATAAGTATATTCTGAGAGAAACGGAAAATTACATTTTTAATTGAAAAATATGATTAGTGTTTCTGAGTAGTAACACCAACCACATTTCTCAATTTCGTTTTAATTTGTCTAGTCTATTTGGACGTATATATATGGACTTTTCTCAGATAAAACAAACAGATCAGTAAAGATAAATATGGAATATTCATATATCAAATTAAATAATTTGCTCGACAAAATTCTTTTGATTATTTTTAAGAAGTTGGACAATACTGATGTACTTTACTTTTTTTATAATGTTAATAAACGATTGAATCAAATAGTACGTGATCCAATATTTACAAGTATTCTGAACATTGTCAAATGGTCATCTAATAAATTTATTAATAAATTATCTTCTAATGTTATGCTTGATCGATTTCGTTGACAAATTTTACCTGATATTTCAATTAAAATCGAATGGCTTTATCTAGAAACATCAACTGTATAACGCATTCTAAATGCTGCACATTATCTTAATTTATATGGACTTGATCTAATTATATAATCTGACAGAAAAAACAGCTAGACATCTTTTTATCGGGAAGAAAGAATCCCGAAGCTTGCGCATCAGGGTATGAAATGAGGATGAGGGCACAGCTGTGGATGATAGTGAGAGTGAGGACGCGGATGAAGTTGGTTGGGTCTGTTTTATCTTCAGAACTCTATTCGCACGCTCGTGCGCAAGTTTCGTGGTGAGCATCTTTCGTAAATCCGATGTATATGACTCAAAAAATGCACTGGTATAGTTGTAAAACTAAGTACTTTATAGTTTTTTGATAGAATTTCAGTCCTATATATGAATCAATAATTGATTATTCGATTTAGTAGAAAAGTGATCTGATATACTGTGGCGAATTGTTGATATAGATCCCCTACGCCTCATCAACTTTTATCTTTCACAAAGTATTTTGTTGTAAAGGTTAATACGGCCAAAATTCTACACTGTAAAAAAAAAGGATTTTTATCACGCCAAAAAACAGATCGGCGGGCGGGCACACGGTCCGATCCTTTGCCGGTTTTGCAAAAAGAAAGTTTCGTACCGAACGTCCTTTTAATGAGCGACAAAAAAGGTTTCGTACACAAAGTTCAGTATAAAACCTCTATCTGGAAAGGTCAGAAAAGGTTTCGTATCAAAGGTTCAGTACTGAACTTTTTCAAAAAAAACCAAAACAAGGTTCCGTAGAGAAGGTTTCATGCTGAACCTTTTACTCGATATTGAAAAGAGGTTACGTAGGGACAGTTTCGTATTAAACTTTTTACACTAACTGAAAAAGAAGTTTCGTACGAGCTTATTCGCACTGAACCTTTTGTCATCTACCTAATAGTTGATGATGGAAGCAGCTCCAGAGATATTGAAGCAGTTGAGTCTCCATATTGCATCCATAAGTCTACCTTATTTAGGTATAAAAAGCTACATTGAATTCGTACACAAATTCTATGTAGCTTTTCATATATAAATGAGTTCAGCTTATCGATGCAAGGTAGAAACTAAACTGTTTCAATACCTCTGAAACTGTTTCCATCATTAGTTAAAAATAACACTTAATCGCTAAATAGTTTATCGAGTTCGTCTACAATAAAGAGCAAATCAAATAATTTTATATAATACAACAAACTTACGTATACAGCTTATAAGTGAGTCGATCTAAACAGGGAAAACAAATATGTTTATTTTCTTTTAGTGAGACTTACCCATAATTTGATATAAAGATGGTTTTGAGATAAAACACGAGTTAATTTGGATTAGATGATGAATGTATCCACGAGTCCCATCTTGAAGTTAATCTGTAACAGAAAAGAAATTCATTTATTTGAATACCACAAACTTACTGATTAACTTGTAGGATTTCTGAAACTATTGGGTTCGGCAGTGTTGTCAACGAACCTAAAACTATATACAATTAATTAATTAGGATACTACTAGTAATTTATCAAAAAAGTCCTCACTTAATCATGACCGTTCGGATGTGCAGGATATCTTCCACAATATAGCAAGAAATTGGCACAAATACTTAATCTTAAAACATCTTTTATATGATGATAATTTTTCATGAATTTACTCGTATATATATATTTAACCTGCACCGGCAAAACAAAACGGTGAATGAGTAGTGAACGAAAAGGTTACGTGAGTTTTCAACCTATTCTTAAAGATACTATAAATAATTTTCTGAGGGCTAACTTGGAGTATCATTAGTAACTTTTTGAGGGCTATCTCACACTGTAAAAAAATAGGTGTCGTACCGAACTTTGAAGATTTGATACTATTTTAAGAAACAGTTCTAATTTTCGTGGCATGAAATTTTTTTTGTAAATTTTCATACCGATTCCCACCCCCAGCTCAAAAATTGAAAAGAGTTTCAAATTTTTCTTACGAAGTCCTATAGAAGTTCTTTGTATCATGTACTGAACTTTCGGCAGTTTCGTATCTATTGTGCAAAACTGTTGATATCTTCTTAGAGCATTTAAAGATTCCGTGTAAGTTCTATAAAGTCATTCATTATTTCGTAAGTACTGTAATAGTTCCGAGTACATTGTACAAAACTAGCTATAGTTTCGTAAAAGATATACCGAATCATTACATCATTTATGACACTATGAAAAGTTCTGTACAATGTAAGCTGAATCTTTTGATGTTTTACGAAACTTTCGATAGATTCGTATAAGATATATGGAACCTTTAATTGTTTCACGAAACTATTAGTGGCTTCGTAAAATATGAAAAGGTTCAGCGTACATTGTACGAAACTGTTCATAGTTTTGCAGATGATGTATTAGTTCGGTACATCTTTTACGGAGTCATGACTAGTTTCGTACAACGTATCCAGAACTATTAGAGCATTTACGAAACTATGACTGGTTTCGTAGAATGTATACGGAACGTTTAAATACTATGCGAAACTATCAATAGTTTTGTGCAAAGGATACGGAACTACCAGAAGTTTAGTACATGGTGCATGGAACTTCTAGAGGGTTTGGTATGCAAACTTCGGAGCCTTCTGCAGTTTTCAGAACTTAAAAAAGTTCTTTATAATAATTACGAAACGATTTTTATGCCACAGAACTTAAAATTGTTTCCTAAACTTGTGCCAAGCCTTAAAGGTTCGGTATATCTCCTATTGTTTTTTCAGTGTAGTGACCATATTTTTGAGACTTTTGAAAATATATGGTTTTACAGCTTTTAAAAAGAGGTATCGAATGAGAAATACTAGAATTTTGGTCGTATAAACTTTTACAACAAAATCCTTTGTGAAAGACAAAAGTTGACGAGGAATATGTTATCTATATCAACAATTCGTCACGGTATATCAGACCGCTTTCCTACTAAATCAAATAATCAATTATTGATTCATATATCGGGTTGAAATTCTATCAAAAAGGTATAAAGTACTTAATTTTACAACTATTTTTGCCTATCAATTTAATGCAAAAGTGAGTCGACCATAGTAGTGTCGAGTACTATAGTAATGGCCAAAATGAGGTATTTTGTTAGTAGGCTTTTGTTTGGAGAATTCGATTAATACATCATGAAAATGGTATCAAAATGTTAGTTTCAATATTTTCTTTCAATTGATGCACGATTCAATAGGATTGATCGAGAAAAGTCCTAGTGGGCCGATTTGCCTTCTTATGTGCGCTCCCTTCTTTTTTAAAAGATAAGACATTTATTTTATATGAATAAATAAATACACATAAGATTATAATATGATTTTATATTTACTAATACGCTGTTTTTAACTACCTGTATGCACATAGCCCAATAGCTATGTACACATATGTGTATATAGTCAGTCAGCTATATACACTTGTGTGGACATAACCAACTAGTTATGTGTACGTAGTCACTTCCGATAGTTTACATATATCCTATACTAGGCGTTGTACTTAGGGTTGATCAAAAGTTCGCAGAACAACGTTAAACGACTTATGGGATAAGGCAACCTATTCAGAAGTGAAAAATCAAAATATACCATGTTGTAGTGCTTTTTGAGGCGCATCGAATGATAT